>JBCJKH010051683.1:0-41270 GCA_039877255.1 Loriculus beryllinus
TAGACTGTCCAGGATTACACAGAGGAACTGTTCAGGTGCAGGACAACTCTACCTCCTCTGAACTCGATGTTTGTGAAGTAGCTCTATATGCAGGCTAACAGAATTGTTGATTTGAGCTCTGTAAGTCCTTATTCCAGTTTGAGAGGGCAGAGAAATCCCAACAGAGGTCAAGACTGAGGTTGTGGGAGTTGGGGCACTAAACGTAATGGTTACCGATGACTGGACTGTGCCCAGGGCTCTGCCTCCTGGCATCACACAAAAGCTTATATTCTAAATAGTCTCTCCATGGTCACAGGTACAAAGGTGACCTGTGTGGATCAGCTGTGCCACAACTGACTCCAATTCCTCTAGGCGACAGCACTGAAGCGCAGCGAAACTCACCCTTGAGTTAGCGCCCTTCAGTGCTCACCATCAATCAAACACCTTAACCACATACAACTGAATTAGTCATAACTTACAAAACTGCATACAAAAGACTGGCGAAAGTAATGCCATCCAAAGAGAGCATTTTCAACGCTACCAACACTCTACAGCCGTGTTACACATCGTATTCAAAAGGTTCTTCTCTGCTCCAATTGCTTTGGGGAAGTATATGCTATTTGCAGCAGACGTTAAGAATCCTCAAGACAACATTATAACATATATATATATATATATATATATATTTGGCAAGCATACTGAGCCACCCCCTCTCAAGTCTCAGCTTGCCTATGGCATTTTAATCTATCTTATAAACAGTGCAAATTAGTATGATTCTAACATCCTAGCCATAGCAGAATTTATTTATAAGCTCTAACAGAACGGGAGAAGCTGTTGCAGGGCAACAGGTTGAAAGCACGGACACTTCTCTTGCCCGACTCCTTCAGGTTAGTGTTTTGTAGATAGGATTTTAACAGCTTTCCACAGTCATCCTCCTCCTTTATCCTTAAACACTACCAGCAGTCAAGTATTTCTTTACAGTTTGTGCGCACATACACACACAATTAATGGCAAAACGTTTTCCATGAGCAGCTGGATTTCAGTTATGAGATTGCTATAACTGAAACATCACATTAGTTACATTATCTATGTTCAAACTTACCCATCGGTGAAGGCAACTATAAGCTTACAAATAGCAGATACAGCCTTTGTTTCTTCTGAAGTATGAGGGTGAGTTTTCTGTAAAACAAAGTGCTCTTGAAGAGCCCTTGAATTAGAGTTAAGCAATGGCCATTCAAACGATAAAAATGCTAATATCCTAGTATTACAATCACAGGTAGTGATCCTAAGGCACATCAGCCACATGCATATGCAATAATGCATTGTTTTGCTTTCAGACAGAAAAATTGCATTAGCTTTGTCTGTATTTCACTTGCACAAGAGTCTGTTTCTAGATAAAGTATCCCTGAAAGGTCACGTTATCACAAAAGGTACCAAAAAGAGAGAAAATTTAACAAGTAGTAAAAATATTTCTGGACTACTAATACCAATAAAGTTAGATACAGAAAATGCAGTGCAAATTCACAATACACTTATCTATCACCTCCATCACTTCTGAGGATGTTCAGCCCTCGGAAAAAAAGTTGGCACTTGATAAGTGTATAAAATATACCTGGTTGGTTTTATTAAGTGTTAGCAAAACTGACGTGAGAGTGTTTTAGTTGTTGTGTAGCAGGCCCAAGTACAGGTTTCTGTACCCTGTCATCATCCTGGTAGCCCCCAGCTGCTTTAATTCTTTCTAGGACACAAATCATTTTTACAGCAGACTTATGTTTAACATCCAGATACAACAGCTGCCATCCAAATACCAGCACTAATAGCACAGCAAAATTACTTTGAAACGAGTCATAATTAACCATGCTGATACGAAGCTTCAGTGAGAAAATAATATCAAGAAAAGCTATTACACTAGTTTTTAAAAAAACACATCCTGTACCATCACTAGACTACAGAAAAAACACACTTTGCAAACAAATCCAATGCATGTTGCTTCACAAAATTCCCCATCTACGGAAGGTTTCCAGGCTTGCGCTGGGGAATTGGTTCAGATGCCAGGAATGCTGACCAACCTTCTGCCCTTTGTGCTCAGAAGGCAAAACAAGCCGAATAACCATATTTTCAGAATAGTTTCCTGTTATGTGCTTCATTTCAGATTAGTATTTGCTAGCAACCGCCACACTCCAGAGGAAATGATTAAAGGACAATCAAGGGCCTTACGTAAAGGAAAAAGAAGAGATCTTCTGTTTTGACTGATGCTGTTTGTAGGACAGACTGCCAAAAATGAAGTGCATTCCAGAAGAATGGTATGAAAGTGGTTTAAAGTAATGCAGGGGCTATGACAGATTCTGGACTGACCGATAACAGACTTAGGGACACATTCTGTGCAAGCAACAAGTGTTAAGACCTGCCCCCCCCTCCCCCCCAATGCTTGATTTAAACACCAGCACATGTCTGTACCTTGGGTTTCAAGAGTCACATTGAGAGTGAAATCTGAGCTCCCCTGAAAAGCTTCTTCCTCCAGTGACAGAAGTCAAGAAAAGATTATGTAAGATGCCAACAGCCATCATGGAGTTCAAGAAGCTTCTCTGTTCTGCCTGCTTGCAGAGAAACATTAACTGCAAATTCCAGATAGATGGGAATGCCAAAGACTGCAAAACTAGAGGAAATGGGTAAGTTAAAAATAGATCTGCCAAACGAGAGATTTAGGGATAAAATGAAACTCTGGAGCTTCAAGTGGGCAATTACCTGATATGAAAACACAGTATTTGATTAAGAAATACCCTGCCTGGATTCCTGGAATCACATGATATCAAAAGCTAAGCACCTGTGTAAAAAAATCACTTCTGAATTCAAGGTGTGGAGAAGAAAAAAATCAACATAAAAAAGAGAATCCTAATAGGCAAGGAAATAAAAAAGCCTGGTAAAGTTTCTATAAAACCCTAAACTGGCTCTACAACCAGTTTAGTTTAATTTCAAGAGACCAGGATATCAAGCTATTTAGGAGTGGGAGGAGTGGGTACTTCTGTTATGAAAAGTCTCAGGTAACAATTGAAATGTAGAAATGAAACTCTTGTAACTTGTACTGCCTAAAACCCATGCAACGTTTTCTGACAAGAGTTTCAGCTCAGCCAGCTCTGAAAACGTGTACCTGGCCACAAATGCCACTGTCTGGGCACACTGCAAAGGAAGCTGATGCGGTCCACTGCAACTTTTTGCCCAGGATTCAGATGTGGTTGTTATTATCCAAACACCAGCACTGATCAATAATTCTTTAGAGAGACAAACAGCTCCCAGTTTGCAACACATACATCCAGCTGCAATGGGAATACATCAGAAGGGGATGCTGATTTCCCATCTCTAAAGAATTCAGACCGTGATTCCATTTGTAACGTCAGGAAATCCACCATGCACCCTTTCACTATCTGATGGATTTACAAACTTCAGACCCTTTCACCTTCTCAGATAAACCTCGTTGTCAAACTGATCTTTAAAAACAAAAATAATCACATTTACCAAATGCAATTGCAAACCTCTGCACCACAGCTCAAATCTTGTACTCCATTGTGCAAAGAACAGAGGCTTTTCATTGCTTACGTGAAGTCTCTGATGGGGAGAAAAAGGAAATATAAGCACCAATACATAAGTTAGGCGCACCAAAATATTCACTGGAGGATAAAGCCAGGATGTGGTGGAAGGCGAGGTGGTCTTTGGGGAAGAGCTGGAGGATATTGTGGTACAAACTGAGATGGGTATCCCGGCTGTGGCATTTGACTTGCAGACTGAACTCCTGGTCGAGGTGGGAGAGGAGGATACGGAGCACCTGGATAAGAAAGAGCTGGTCCTGAACTCATGGCTGCAGTAAAGGGAGTAGGAAAGCGTCCTGCTGGGACTGAAGGAGGTGGAGGGGGTGGTATTCGTCGGGGCATGACTGAAGGAGTGTTTGCATCCGAAGTGTAGGAATCTTGAGGTGCTGGTGTTGTCTCGGGTGCTCTGGGCTGAGCCTGTGGCTGAACCTGAGGAAGTCTCTGTCCCTTGAGCACCATTTCTTGGAGCTTCTCAATTTTTACACGTCGCAGGTGAGCCAGTTTACGCTTGCTCTGGTACTCGTCAATGAAGGAATCCAGTGGTATTTCACCATCAAGAAATTTTTCTGCCATATTCTGTCAAACATGGAACAGTACCTTAGAAAATGGCATACTGCAAAGGAATCTAAATGGTTTATATATCCTAAAAATAGCCTGTGATTTTCTAGCTTGCATACGGAAGATAACTGGCATACTAAAAATTCTGAGCAGCATTCTGAGTTACTTATTACTCAGAAGCACTGGGAGTTAAATATAATTTCTGCTTAAATTTATACTGAAGCAACAGCAGCAAGAACATCTGAATCTAGTTCTGAACATTCCCCTTATTATCAGAGGTGGGAACAGACCAAATTCAACAGCTTTCCAGATTGTCAGCTAAGCTGAGTTACAGCTCAGTACTGCTCACAGAGCCAACAGAAACACGGAGAACTCTGCAAGACTCAGTACAGAGAAGCAGATAATTGCTAAGCCAGGCTTCATACTTGTGGCTTTGGGTAAATTATGTTTAATTATTAAGACAGGGGACCATACCTACTGTCACAAAGTTCAACTTGCCCTGGCAACGTCTTTTTGTGGTCACAACTCAAGGCCAGTAAGCAGATTTCTTCCCCTGATACGGGTATAGAAAATGGCCTACAGGCAAATTAGCAAACAAAACCAAACACTTCCACTAGTCTAAAACAGACCATTCTTCAAGCTCTTGTATCACAGCGAGTGGTGACCACTGGCCCTAGACAGATATGTTGAAATCATAATGGAATGTTTCACCAGAAATGTTGGAGGAAAAAAAACAGTGTGGGCACTGCTTTTCATTAGGTTGCTGATATTTGTAATGGATTAATATATACACCAGGCAAACACCATTGAAGAAAATATTCCATATTGATACACTATGAATTTGAAGGCAACGCCAAAGAACTAAGACAAGTTTGGCTTTCTTTTCTGAAAAGGAACATTTTCTCTCTTAAAGAGTAAAAAATCACTTGGAGAAAAAAAATCTTGCTGAAACCAAATGGCTTTTCATTGAAGTTCAAAGCAAAGATCAGAACATGTTATTTAAAAGACCCTTTTTGTCTATTACATGTCCAACACTTCACTGCAGCTTTGTACATTGGAAGACTTCAGTAATGTGTGTAAATGGCAGAACTGAAGTGTATTGTCATTACCTCTGTGTCTTCCTCAATCTTAGCCCCCTCTGTCTGAAGCAGCGCTAGCAATGTCTCCAGTGAAGCATTACTTGATTGTCTGTCTGTAATGGCACAAAAAAGAACAGTAAATGTCAGCTGGCTCTAAGGACTTTGAAGCTGTACAGCCTCAGCAAGCACACAGATTTCTAAGGCATGTATATACAACAAGCATACTCCATTGTTCAAGACAGGATGTCCTACAGTAAGAAAACAGATTAAGTAGTTCAGGAATATTGTCAGAATGCTAAAAGCTGAAATGTAATTACAATGATGTAATATCAAAAGGCAAAGCACTTGAGCAAGTGCAGTATCAGATGTACAACACTTCATGATTCAGTTTGAAATCAGAGAGTTAAACGCAATATTCTGTTTGATTTATGCTCAGTCACTGAAAATTCAAATTGTTTTGCTTTTTAACAAGGTGAATGAATTTTATCCTAGAGAGAGGAGGTCAACAACAGACAGGTAACCACACAGAAAGAATCCACAGTACCTGTTACTAGATGTAACAGACACTTAGTAAATCATTAGAAGCATGATCTACTTCAAAACTACACGAGAACGACATTACCCTGATTGACACAGCTAAAAATGAGACACCAAAAACCAAACAAAAACATGCAACAGATTTACATTCACTTAGAAAACAGCAAATCAGAGCTGTCACCAGAAAACATTACCTAATTTTGTTTTCTTTATCTGGTATGCTTCAAAAAGAACTTGCAGCTCCCGATATTTTTCAGTCAAGTTTGATTTCAAAGACTCCAACTTTGGCTGGTACAACAGATTGCCTTCTGCCAGACTGCGGTTGCTGGCAAGAGTCATGTCCTTACTGTGTTGAACATTTTGGGCCTGGAAACGTAAAAAACAGCACATGAAATGACAGTGAAAATATTAAGCAAGACTAATGGTTATTTAGGTAATGTGACAATATCAAAACTTATAAAGAAACTACTAAATTAAGCTCTCTGTAAAAATTAATACCATGGCATTGGACCTGCAAGTAATAACAATATTTCTGGGCTTTATGAACAGTGGGAATGTCTACTGTTTGGTGGGTACAGTCAGCTTCAGCTGTTGCACTCTTTCCCATGACTTCTTTTGTCTGCTACACAAAATCCATTCTCACAAACTGTATTTTCTTGCTCTACTAATATACTATTTTGCTAGCATATCTAGAAGGAATGAGGAGGTCTACACTGCAAACAGCAATGACAATGGACTCTTGAAGCTCATGGAGGAAAGACTTTCAGAAGAATTGCACTGTGAAGAAGGATCTCCTTTCAACTCTGAGCACCTGTAAATGAATCGCTTTCTGAACAGGAATTAATACTGACCTGAAGTCACTTTCCTGCACATTTATCTCCATGCACAGCAAAGAGCTCATTAAACAGTCTTCTTCTCCAGGCTGGAAATAGTAATTACTTAAGAGAGTCTGTGCTGTGGACAAAGACTCCTTAGGACCCTTCTCCTTTGAGCAGGGTAGAGCTGCCCATGAATGCTATGCAGGCAGAGCTGCTTTTGACTGACCAGAACAGGAACCGCATTCCTGCTGCACTGAACCATCTGTAAGAGGCAGGTTTTGATGCCATAGCAGTGAAGGTGCTCTGTAGGAATTTTTCTTCATTGTTTAACACAGATGCTGCTTCATTCCCACCTCACATACCACTCTTACTATTCCTCCATGATGAATGTTGACAGGTAAAGCAACAGTTGCTCTAAAAAGCCCCTTTGAATGCCAGCAGATGCAGTAAGACTGCAGAAGAATGTCATCCCTTATCTTATTAAAATGCAAAACACAAGGATTGAATCATTACTGCACCTTGTCCAGAATATTCTTCCCCAACTATGTTAAATCAATTCTGGATTGATACCAAAAGCTTGATTTTCAGTTTAACATATCCTAGCCCAAAGACATTATTCCTAAGGAATAAATTACTATTTTCACAAAACCAAAATTCAGCCAGATTCCAAGTTTGCTCATGCACACATGCACACAATTTTATCAAGACAGCCTTTATGAGCTTTGGGAAAGCTGAATGTTTAAGGAAGCCCATCCTAGATGCCACATCAGATTCATTGAAATATTCAGACATCAAAAGAATAAAACCCAAACAAAACCACAAAACACCAAAAGCCAGGGGATCTGATTTCAGATTTTCAGTGTCAATCAACAAGTGGGGTAGTTTTCCCATGGAACAACACATTGATTCCATTCAGCTGCCTTCAAAATCAATTAAACTCTTGGTATGTTTTTCATGACCTCCTACACTAACATGCCACTTCTAGCACTCATCATCCCTGGTTAGCCATAACAGATCTTACTTATGGACAGCTGTAGTTCAGTGCAAATACAAAGAGTACAGTGCTTTCTTCCTTTCACATGCATGGGTGGGTATATGAGAGCCACACCTCAGAAACAGGAAAAGAGGAAACCCAAATGAGCTATTTAAAAGCCCCAAAAAGGACAGAATTCAGGTGGTTTTGGCAGCCTGAGCACAGAACTGGGTGCTCAGGTAAAAACCATTCCCAAGCATAGCAACTATGTCTTTGAAAGCTATCGCTTCCTTTTAAAGTATTTACACACTACTTTAATCGGCTAAATTCACAACTGGCTCAATGTTAAATACATCTTTGTCCCCAGATGTTGTTCTTAAAATACCAAAGTTTTACCCTCTTTTGCCCTGTTCTTGCTAAATCATTTAAAAAACCATCAAGGATAATGCTGAGTCCTAAATTCTACATCAATCAAACCAGAATTCTATTCCAAATCGTGAAAATTGGAGGAGCTGTACTTGTGATGCTGTTTTGTCTCCTCGAGATTCTCACATCAAGCCTAAACAAGCTTCCAGCTCTATGCTTGTGTTCAACTTGAATCCTTTCCAAGAATAAAAAGAAAATCCACCCTTCTCACTTTTAAATCCAATGCAAACCCATTTAAATTAAACTGGTTGCTTCCATTTGTATCTTCTCATATGATGCAATGCTGTTAAGATTGTTGCTTCCAGAAAACCCCCTATTTTACATTTATTTCTCTAACAATGATGAAGGAAACTAAAATACACGATATAACAGCTTAATTACTGGCACCCAGCTCCTTCCAAATCACCTGCCATCACCACAAGCTTCGTTAACTGGCTGTCTTCTGAACTGCCAGCCAAAGAAGATTGCGTGCAAAAAAGATTCATGCTTTCTGATGCCTCTCCTCTTTCACCACTTTAATGAGCAAACTACTTCCTTCAAGCGACTTCATTTTGATTTGGTGATTGTATTTTCACTGCTTGTAAGGCTCATACTTTCATTTCAAAGCAGTTGCACAGTCAGTCTGGGAAGACCAGTTTTATGAGTGAACTTTGGTCCTTCTGTGGGATGAAGAACATGTATATTTCCTCTAGAAAGAAGAAAAGCCAGTGAGCACCAGCCTGGAAACCCTGGAAGAGCACAAACACCTGGAAAAGGAACCTTTCCCTGAAATCATATATAAGGAAGAAGAGAGGGAAGAACTCCAGATAAACAGAGAAAATAAGAGAAAAAGCTTCCTTAAGTTAGATGAGGCTTTTGCAGTGTTTTAAAACATTACTTCTACATAATTCGCCTGCCTCAAGTACCATCAAGTCTCTCAACAGGACTAAGGCGTTGAGGAGGAAGCAAATGCCTAACTTTCTCCACGTGACTTTTTAATATTTTCAATTCATTTCACATTTGTAAAGATGAATAAACATCAGTATATGATGTACTTTGACTTGGAAAAAGAAAACAAAAATCAGTATTAGAGCCTACCTCAATCTAAAGCTGAGTGACACCCTGTCTGTCCTTAGCACCTGATACCCAGCAATTACAGACTAGTGTAAACCTAAGTGAAAGTCTTCAGAATACTTGTTTTACAACTGAAAAAAGGTGTTCATAATCACACTTTAAGTTACAGTGCTTAAAATTACACAAGACTCAGTGATTCAGCTTTCTCCACATTATAGCACTTCTAAGGGCATGGTTTTTCTAAGCTGAAGAACAAGCACGACTGACATTTAATGATCAATGCAAGTGTCTTCACTTCCAGCATTAGCCTGTGTGAGGCTTCCTTTAAAAATAGACACCCAAAGAGATGAGAAACTTCAACTTAATCTTACTCAAAACCATGAGATCCTGCTTCTCAAATGAAACCTGAGGAGCTGGGGAAAGCCCATCCACCTGGGCAGTGCCTTTAAATGCTTCATGTCATTGAAATTAAGTTAGAAGTCTCTGGAATGAGTGAATTTATTTCACAAGAAATAGAATAGATATAACCTCAAAGCAACGCAACTCAAATACAGGCACGATTCTACAAACCAGAACAATCTCTGGCACTGATGTATGTCTGTGTAATAAATTGTTGTGCAACTGTTCCACTGCATTTGGAAGCTAATTCAGGGAATCAGAAAAGCAAACACTGTGAAGTTTTCTGCCTGAAAAGCCCTACAGGAACACTTTCAACACTGACTAATTTAAAGCAAAATGAGAAAGAAAACACTCCAAAGAGTTGCAAAATCATCCGAGGGTCAAAGATACCGCATGACCAATCTATTAAGATTATCAGTGCAGCACAAAGCATGCCTTCAGCATCCATTCACAGCTTTCCACAAGCCCAAGACTTGTGGAAAGTCTTGCCTTGCCAAGCAAGGCATAAATCCAACAGAAGTTATTTTGTTGTCAGATGTGTTGTGCGACAACATTGTGTTATCAGCAGGGAGCTGGTACTGTATCAGATGTTCACCTGCCTACTGGAAGTGCCATGAAAAATGGAGTTCTTAAGAGACACAAGCAAACAGTATGAGATGCTAAGAGTATTGCTAACGAAACTATTGAGGTCACGAGCCCTTCAACAGGCAGGAAACATAAATCTGAGATGAGAAATACCAGTCAGAATCACGAGACATGAGGCAGGGTAATATTGCTTTTCCTTTAACTGTTAAGCTCTCACTATGAATTCTGAATGGCACAAATGGAGCAATAACACTGAGCTGCTTATAACAGGATTTTAATGGCAGACGGATTGCTCACCACTGAGCAGACCACTCAAACCAAATTATGCACACTGCAAGAAAATGAAGCCATGGACACACTGTGGTTATTAGACAGAAAGAGTGGTTTCTGCAGCACTTCAACCCTTAAGATGCTTAAAAATGGGTTTCTATAACAGAAATAATTTGAATAATTTTACTCAAGGATTTATTTAATAAGCACTTCCAAGAACAGGCAGCGGCAAGTGCTTTGGGAATTGAGATTCTACTGCTTTCATCAACTGTATCTCTGTTTCATTTCACTTTTACAAAAGGAAGAAAAATGATGGATAAAATTAAAAGAGCTTAGCAACATCTTACTGTTTAACAGTTACTCCAAAATAATGGCTTGCAGCAAGAGTTATTTGTACCAAATGTCCCCAAGTAGCATCACTCCTGTTCATCCATAAGTATGCTCTCAGAGATGCAGATTGAGCAAGCAAAATCCCAACTACCCACAAAGTCCATCAAGTGTTGCTATAATTATAAGCTTGCTTTGGCAAGCACCGTGGCAAGTAGTCTCTCCCTAGTTTCAAGAAAAAGTCTTTTAAGGAGCTATAAATACAGCTTTGTGTGGCACCATTTTAATTGCTTTATACACAGCATAAATCCACATTAGTTTTAGGTTTCTCCAGTCTTGCTCTAGCCTTTATCATGCTCACATTTTCTCTTTCACTTACACATATTTGTAAATCAGGAATGAATTATGCAGTCACATTGGGGAATTATAAGGATGCACGTTCGGAGTGTCAAATTTACCCCTGAAACAGGAGCTGACAGGTGCATAGTAGGAGAATAAAGACTTCTTTTACACAAGATTTAAGTGTGCTTCTCATCAAGTGCTGGTATACGATAACACACCCTCTAACAACATCTGCTTAGTAATAAATATTAATACATATTCCAAAGTGATTAGATTTGCTAAATTTAGATCTTCTGATTATATAAGTACTAGCTTTAAAAATGACACAACAAAGGTTAAAAGGTAAGTTTCAATTCCTAGATGTTTACTGCAGAGGAAAGAGACACCCAGAACCGCAATTCGCACTCGTCAGGCACAGGCAGCTCACTCATTCTGTGCTCAGATGGAACAGAAAAATCTATGGTTGCCACCAAGTCTAATTTCTAACTTTGTAACTAAATTTCATGTTTGGCAAACAAGAACATAACCGCTTGCACAATGCGGTTTTAAGGCAGAAGTGGGAATCCCAAGAAATCTGGGCATGAATTCACATACTTTAAACTTGGGCTTTCTGCATTGCCTGATCTTTTCAATCAGCTTTTGAGAAAAGGACTATGCTCAAAAACCCTGTTTGTGCTTTCCAGTGTGCTCTGAAATCCTGGAGTGAGAGGAAGGCAACACAATTCTGACTTCTTGATTTCCTATAATTAAGGTCTTGAAGAGTGAATACTTCTTGGCAGTAGAATCTTAGCGGTCAGTAACATAATGTCACATTGTTACTAAAGTGATGTTCCAGTAGATAAAAGGAAAACACATCATTACCAGCATCAGGTCACAAAGTCCTGCTATCCTATTATGCTGTTACACCAAAATTCACTTTTACAAACAACACATTTCTATTTCATGAAGGTGAAATAAAATCTAAGATCTGTAGATGTGCTGCAGAGATTAACCTCAAAGGATTATTAAAGAAAAACTCAACCCTTCACAATTTTAAACGACTAGCAGTACCAGACAACTGGCTTCCTTCCTCTTTCTACCAGACAAGATGTTCGTTGTTTAAGCACACAGGCTTCAAAAACAACCTTCCAGACAGAAAAAGCAGCAGCTTAGCTCTTCGATGCCACATTATTACACACCTGGGGATATAGTGTGAAGGACACTGTATAGGCACACTGCCCCTGTGAAACACGAATGTGCATGCGAGCTCACTCACGCAGACACATACACACACCCCCACAGTGACACACAGAAATCCTGCTCAAATGCCACACAGGAATACATTCCCTTTAAGGTTGGAAGTGCCTAGTTTTAGCTATTAGCAAGAAAGCCAAGTGGTTTTCCAAATCCTCCCCTTTGTGAACAGAACACTGGGTTTTGAGCTGGGTTTCCCCTGCGATGAGGAGAACAAAGGTTTTTTTCAGCCATGGAGTAATCAGCTTTAGCCAACTTTGTCACTGAAAATACAAGTGACCTCAGAGAAGTGACTCAGGAATCATGATTTATATCGTCACGCCACAATAAAATTACTAATTTAAGGACTTTGGAACAACTCTACACAACCTAGATACATGTGGACTGACAACCAAACACCTACACAGTGAAGTCACCACAGTTCCTTCTTAATGTGCAGGATTTCCCTCTCTCCCTCTTCCTGCCACATGCTTCACAATGAAAACTCAGGACCCTGCAGCACAAACTCAAGCAACGAACAATTCAGTGAAGGCAAAACCAGAATTACAAACAAAAAGTATTACAAAGAAAGAAAGAATTACAAAACAGAAGTATTCAAGTATGGCCAATTCCTTCCGAGGTGGGTAAATGCATTTCTAGTTGGACAGACTCTAGTAAAAGCCTCCGTGCACAATAAAAGAGGATTATACCAGACAGTAGCACAGCCATATTTCCACACAGCCTGAATACCTTCAAACCTAGCCACACTTTCCAAGCACCACAAAATATTCCCTCAGGCCCAGAGAAGTTTACTCTACAATTTAAAAGCCTTCTGTTGCCAACTGAAGAGGAAAGCCAGAGGGTCAAATCGAGAATATAGTCTAGTTCTGCAGTGAAAGAGAACCTTTTCTACTAAGGTCATGAGGTTTTCTGTCATTTCTGACCTACCATCTTAAGTGTGTATTGACAAATAAATAACAAAAGAGCCCATTGAGCCAGACCTGCTCATGCACCTTGTCAGAGCTCACATGGAAAAGAGCAATACTGCACCCATTTATATCTTTACAAAGTTAAGACCGTTCTAATTTACTGGCTTTCCTTACTCAGTTTTTAACAGAAGGGTACTCCTGCCCTCCAGCAAACCACAGTGCTTCTAAGATCTCTGTGCATTCCATTTATTACAGCAGTATCTGTTTCTTCAGCAGTTTAAGTTCCTAAAATACAAGCTCAAATGGAAAGCTATGACGCCTGCTCCCTCTTTCAAATCTCTTGACATAAAGTTCAAAATACAAACTGCTGCCCAATGCAGCAAGTAAATGCCATAAGGATACCTTATTACCTTGGCCTTCAGTGGGCCTCTGCATCTGTAATACTTGGAGAATATGGTTTGAGGTGACCCAGAACAATTGCCTTGGAAGTACCAAAAGGGCAGGCATCTTAGAGGGAAAGCAATTATAATTGATTTTACCTAATAAACTAATCTTTCTCAAGAATATATTGCCACTTTTCCTTTCTTTCCTTAGCCTTTTTGTCCTCAAGTTTAAACCCAAACCCAACCCAATAAGTACAAGACCCAGAGAAGTTCAGCACATTTTTTTCCCTAAAAGTTTTTATCTAAATGGTTTAATCTGATTTGCTGTTAGCTGACTGGTCTTTCAGACACATCTGTGGCCATATAACCTTCAATAGCCTTGTATCAGAACTGTTAACACAGTCTCCACTGCTATATAGAAAAAGCAATAAAAGATAACCACAGCAGCAGGAAGAAAACGGGCTTCTGTTTCAACAACCATAGCTCCAAAAGCACGGCTTAAGAGTCCGATACACCGACAAAGGCATTTCAAACGGGCAAAACAAGCACCAGAAAGCCTGACAGCCCTCGCTGCGCCCAGCATACCAACCCGGGCACACAGACATCTCTTTCATATTGTTCTGAATTAAAGTTGCGCCGAGATGGAGCCCACAAACAGGATCGACTTCACCCTGACAAAATCCTCCCTCATAGCCAAAGGCACAGAACAAGGGCTGCATTAACGGAAAAACTGATCCCACCTCCGGCCCGTCACCGTCTCCTAATTTAGTCCAAACCGAGCGTTTTCGGCTCGGCGAGCCCTCGGCCCCCCCCTGGCACCCGGCCCCTGGGACAAGTGCCCAGGCACGGACCCCCCCTCCTCTCCTCCATCACCGAGGGCCAGCAAACAAAAGGCCGGGAGGGAAGGGGGGGAGAGGGGCAGGCAGCGCTTCCCGCAGCACAGGGGCTCCGTATTCACCGGCCGCTCCACGGCGGACCCGCGACCGTCAAGCGGCTCAAGCAGGGCTCGGGTGAGGGGAATCACCTGAGCCGGGGGGAGGCGGGGGGGAGGCAGGGGGGAGGCGGTCATTAACACCCCACAGCCCGCAGCGGCCACGGACATGGGACAGCGAGCCCCGCGGACACGGCGGGCAGCGCCCCGGCGGGCTGAGGCGGGGACCGGCCCGAGGGGAGGCCGCAGCCCCGGACACGGGGAGACGAGGAGCGTCCCTCACCTCTTCCATCTCGCGGGCCATGTCCTGTAGCTGCTCCTCGTCGTCCAGCAGCGCGCTGAGCTCCTGCAGGCTCAGCCCCTCCAGGCGCCGCACGTCCAGCGCCATCCCGGAGCCGCTGCCCCGGCCCCGCTGCCCCCGGCCCCGCCGCCGCCGCCGCCAACCGGAAGTGCAGCCGCGGTGTCGCCCCTGCCCGGGGTGGGCACCGCCCTCGGCGCCCCCTGCTGGGAGGGCGGGGCGGCAGCGTGCGGGGCGGGGCGTACCAAAGGGGCTGGGAGGAGGTGGTGGACGGTACCAAAGGGCGATGGGAGGGGGGAGTGGGGGGAGTGCGTGCGGAGGGTGACCGAGGTGACAGGGCTGAATACTTGTTTAGGTTAAAACCAGCCCAAAAGCACATCCTGCCAAGCTTTGGTGCTGGGTGTTTTTGTCCATCATAAGCACTTAACTTCTTCAAGAGCAAAGGGCAAGAAACGCTCTTTCCACCGGTGTATTTTATGGTGAATTCAAAGAGTTTAGTCATGTAGCAAAAGCTCTGCATCAATTAAAACATAATAGCTGTATCAATTAAAACGTCATAGCTGTATCAATTAAAACATCATAGCTGCATTCTGTTCTTCTGATTTGTATCTGCTAAGTCACCAACACTGTACTAAGCACTCTGTGGTAACACTTTGGAGTAGTAGTTCCTGGTTACTAGTGATGTTAGCATAGGTGATAAGGACAATTATGCCTAAAACAATTAATTGTGTTAACATAAGCTAAGTGGTATGCATCCCTACGCATGCACCGCCTTCCTGGTCTGCTTTGTACCTAAGGGATCATGGGTGTGCTTGTTTCCATGTGTGTGGCACCAAGGAGAACCAGTGGCTCATGAGCCAAAGGAACAGGGTAGGGAATGGCCATGTGGTTGTTGTCCTTTGTAGCTGACGTTTTTTATCTTAGTGGGAAAAAAATCAATACAGTTGAACTGACTCCATCTCTGATCCAAAGCTATTAATCTGTGATGATGTTACAGTCACATCCAAGAAGTGACCCAGTACTTCCTGGCAAAGCTGAATGAAGACACGACTGCTCTAGCTTTAGTCTTGTGCCCTATAACTAAACTCAGCTCTCCAGCCAAAAAGCCCTCTGTATCTTATTACCCATAGGTAATAAAGGCAAACACCATGACACTGGTAGAGGAAGGCTTCCTGGCCTTCTGTCTGCCTAGTGCAGAGCTCCTGTACCCCCATAGTGCAAACCTAGTGCATTCAGAGGCAGGTAAGAGGCAGGTGTTTGCGCAGCAGGAAGCTGAGCTGAGCTTGCTTAGGGTGGGGAGGTGGTGATTAGTGATAGGAGCATGTGTCCACTCATCCACATCAACACACCTTCCTTCTGCTGCGGTATGTGCAGAGCTCCTCCTTGTGTGGGGCGCAGATGAGTCAGCACACGTAGCCCTTGGCAGTGACATGGGTTTGCACGGCCACTGCAGCCTGACCTTGTTATTTAAGACCGGTGGATATCTGCCATTCCAACATGGTATCATACACAGTACTTCCACATCGGCATCAAGAAGACATAGTATTAACCCAGGTTGTAAATCTGTGTGTGCAAACACACCCATAAATACACACACAAATAGAGGAATTAGTTGAGGGTTTAAAAGAAACCCTGTCTTCCCAGGAACATGAGCGATTGTAACTTCGTAGCATAGCTAAATAATTGGTAGGGGGGGGAGTGTGGTTTAAGAGTCTGACTCGGCTTCATGTTGTGAATCTAGTTTTACCACTGCCTTTCGGTGTGATCCTGAGTGGAGCTCTCAGCTTCCCTCCACTATAATGCCTTTTGCTTAAAAAGCGGAAGAAGAACCATTCAGTTTCAGGTGAGGGTGAAGAGGAGAAGCTCACACTGAATAATGCTTGTAGAGGTGCTCTGGGTGAGTATCTCTGGTGAAGGGCACTACAGTATGATAATAATTGCATTGTCAATATGCTGTTAGAAAAAATGGTTCACCGTCATCTAAGGAGCTTTTCTGTAACTAAGTCTTGTTCTTTTTGCATGGAGCTGATGGAAGTCCATTGCTCTAGACATCAAGGGATGGATTATTTTAATGAGTGGCAATCAGTATTAAAGTTAGAAGCAGAATAATGCAGAACAAGGAAGTCATCCCAAAACACACAGGGAGAACACACTCATTTGTGCTCAAGTATAACACAAATTGAAAATACCACTTCTCCCTGTGTAGCCATGCTTGGGTTCTGGTGATGCTGGGGAGGAGTGTCGATATTAAACATCTGGCCTGCTTTTGAGTGCTTTGATCAGCATCTGCATGTGATTGAGTTCTCAAGTTGGTCAGAAAAGCTGCTGAGGTTAACAGACAAGATAATAGGGGTCATCTGCTTTTGTATAATTTTGTATTCTATTTGGACGGGTAGAAAGGTGCCTTTCCATTCAGCAGTCTTCATGAAAAACAAAGGGTTTATGACAGCACATCTCTTGGACAGAATATGGAGGATCACAGATAAACTGGGATTTTACACTACTGGGATTATCCACTATTGCAGTGCTGCAGGCTGACATTTATCAGCTACTCAGTCCTGGTTCTTATTTGCCTTTGCCGAAATCCTTTCGAAGGGTGACAGCATTCACAAACATTCAAATTGCAAGCAGGCAAAATACAGAAGTCAGGGGGGTTTATTACGGGAGAAATGGAACAAAAAGAATTGGGAAGATTACAGTGGAAACCATGTCATGGTGAATAAGGAGTCAGGCTTCAGTTTTGGGGAGAACGGGCACCCAGCCTAGTTTAAATTAGATGTTAGGTTTTTTTGCTTTTTAAACTTGATCCTGGCTTTCCTTCTGTCACCTCACATCCTTTTACAGGCATTAGCACTGTAGCCATGCATATTTATTACATTCAGACATATTTTGCAAGTCACCTTCACAACTTCTTTTCTTTTCCTGGAAAAACTGGTTGGTTATGTAGAGACCGAATTTGCAAGTCTAATCTTCTGCATTTATTAACCCTTATTAGCCTGGTTGCTCAATGGACAGATAAGTCCTCAACCTTATTTGCAGTTTAATTTCCTTCTATGTATTAAATCACAGTCTGATCTTCTGTTCAGATTTCATAATCCAGATCCCCTCACACATGAAAGCAACCTGCGTATTCAGCATCCTGGGAGAGAACCAGTGGTCCTGTTGGAGAGGGAACAGTGGTCTTGCTGTCTGAGAGAGAGCAAGCACTGATTGTTAGTGCTATACACCTTCCTTTCAGGGAGCTGCAGGCATGAGGAGCTGGTTTGCATACCTGCAAATTCATTCTTTGCCTTAAGCTCATGGTGAAGCTACAGTAGAAAGGCAAATGCTATTTTTCCTCCCCAGATTTAAGACATCTCCGAGTCTGAGCCAGAAGCACTCACTCTATTTGCCTGTGGTATTTCCAGACCTGCTGAAGGCCTAGAAAGCACAGCCACCAATACAAACACAGTTGCTTATTGAGGCAGAGGCTGGTGAGCCAGGAGACAAGTTGTTGGAATAAACACAGCTGGGTTTTTCCCATTACAGTGTTCTCATTTACTGGGTCTGTCAGCCACATACCTTGTCTGTGCAAAGGTGCAGGGTAAGTACATGTCCTTGGGAATAGCTAGGACTATAGGAGCTGCTCTTGAACTTCATCTTGGATAGGGTTCTCCAATGTTTAAGACAACTATAGCTGTGGTTATAGCTATTAGAGAGAACAGTTAGAGCTTATTAATAGTGGGGAAAACAACCTGCTATAGAGTATACATATATCTGGAGTATATAAAGTTAACCTTTGTAATCTATTGTGCTTTCAGTGCTTCCAATTCTACCATGACAGCCTTGTGCCCCCCACGTTCAGGTTTCAGACAAACTCCTCAGAGTTCCCTGTGAGGAATCCTTTTCCCTGTGAGGAGAAGAAATGTTTTCTCTGCATCACTGCCCTTGAGAAGCTCCTGAACAGATTTTGACTGCGTTCCCATGCAAATATCAACTCTGGGCAAACCCGCAGCCACAAAACGCTACAGTTGAGGGTTTCAGAGGGAACAGTGGCCTTGTGTCCAGGAGAATAGCCTGAAACACAGAGATTGCCCACAGGCAGCAAGACCCAAGGGACTAAGCAGGGCTAGGAAACAGCTCATGTTCCAGCACTGGAGCAATTCCCATTGCTGCACCGAGTTAAGCTCATTTCACCACCAGGCTGAGGTTAGCTGACGGGCATCTCTGACCCTCAGTTTCACTTCAAAAAGAAGTTGGAATGATTCCAAAAAACCATGATTTTCAGTACAGTCATAGGGTTTGTCCTGGGCCAGCAGAGATGTCTGCATTAGGTTAGTGCTGCTGGATGCCCCATGGAGTGTGGAGATCCCACCAGACTTCCGGGCTGTAAGAAAACCCTCATGGCTTTAGCATTCAGGCAGAGGCATCTGTCACATGCCAACAGCACGACAAAAGGACTTGAAGCCAGGAGTTGTAAGGCTCAGTGGAAAAGTAGCCTTGAGTTACCTGGATGCAAAAGAGAGAATTCAGCACCTGTGGCAATGAACAAAGTCAGGCCCTGTTATCAGCCTGGACCAGTGCCACCAGCAGCGACGATCTGCTGTTTCCAAGGTGCCATTTCAGTTACAGCTGGACTTGGCCTGGGAATGCAATGCTGGGATTATCACCACAACAGGCTTGGGAAGCAAAGGCTCCCTTCCTGAAATTCACTGTAGTCTTTGCAATAAAACTAATCCAATCGTATCTTCCTATTCCCCTTTATGCAGCATGGCCTGGGAGACACACGGGATACAATCAAAGTGCCTTTTCTAGCATCTCATGTACAAACAAACATCATCCTACCAACACTTCCCAGGGTGAGGTGGCTTCACCAGGTCCCAGCTTCCAATTCCACCCACCCTCCCCCCAGTTTTTTCAATTAAGTAGAAATTAATTCCACTTCCATAAACCATTGGCCACATTCTGCTCCCAGGCACTGATAATAATGCAGAATGAATCACTTGCTGCCAGCGCTGGGTGGAACCCCCAACCTCATCAGAGCCACGCACTGCAAACTTCCATCAAGCAGGAATGCACTGCCATGTACAAAAGGGGTGAACTGCAGGGTTCAGAGCGTGACAGAGGTTTCCTAAGGGGAGGGAGATAAGACAAGGAGAGTTCTCATTCTTCCAAGGCACAGATTTTATCATATCACAAAATCAAGCAGCTGAAAAGATTTCAGTCACAAAGCGCTGCTCTTTGAGAACGGGTTAGGCTGCTTGCCCTTGTGTAGAGACCGACTGCCTCATGTCATCCGGGATGGAAATGAGTTCTTAAACAGGTTATTCCTATGGCTTGTGGCCGTTATCAGATCCTAAAGGCTTTTACATACCTAATTCTCTACAGGTTCTTCTTGTCATTCCCTGCAAGGCAGCCAGAACATGGACAGCAGATATACACAGCCATCATCGGAGATGAACGTTACCTTGAAAACCCTGAATGCAAACAACACCCCCACTACATTGGCTCCATGTTGAGTGGCAGAGGTAGTATTTTATTTTCTGAGCATCCCTCCTCAAGGACACTAAAGAGGTTGTAAAACATCACTCAATGGGAACAAAACATCACCAACAACAGAAACACAAACCTGCTGAAAAGGAAAGAGCAGCAGCATTCAGATATCAGAAAACATGAGAGCTAAAGTGCTTGAGATAATGTCTTAACTGTGCACAGTCTGAAGTCTCTCTTCCCCATAGAAATGCTAGTTTTCAACAGCACCTGCCTGGCTGCATAGGTTTCTTCACCCGTCTATGGCAGGATAACACTACTAAGCCAGAGCCATTACCCAGAAGGGGTAGGAGCAACATAGTTCTCTCTCTCCCTCATACTAAAAGTAAGTTAATAAATAATATTCAAAGGAACACATCTGAAAGTTCAGGCAGCTCAGGTGGGACTTCAAGGGAAGCGACCATACAGATTTCCCATGCAGAAGTCTCCAGCATGGCCTGAAGCTGAACAAAGCTTTGGTGGGTTTCATAAAGTGCTGTCTTTTAGTATTTTGTGCCCGTCTTCAGCAGTGTTTTCCCTCAAACCAGCACCAGGGTTTGTGAGTTAAAAAGATTCTAAAATAAAAGAGACCAATTTTCAGTGGGTGTTAGAGCCAGTGCACACAAAGAGTAAAAAAAAATAATCAAAACCAACCCAAACAACAGAAAACCCCAAACCTGCCTCAATTATGGTAAAACTTTCCATCCTTAAAAACAAACACCCACCAAACACCAAGAGCAAATCTGAAAGCAGCATCTGCCTCCTGGTACCCTGGCTTGTTCCAGCAAGGATGGTTACTACATGGTACAAGCTCAGCAGCAATGGTTGTGAGCCTGAGCCTGCAGGCACTCAGTGCAAAACTCTCCCTGTGCTCAGCCCCATGGGAGTAATCCAGTTTTCACTGAAGCCAAAGGGAGCTCCCTACAGACTTCAGCAGACTTTGGATGGGCCCCATAGACCGATAGTGGGAACAGAACCTTGGTTTACAGTCAGCTTTTCTATCCAGCCACAAAAGCCACCCCCTGAAACTCCTGAAGGGGTTTCCAATCTTCCCCTCCGTGCATGCATTTGACATCCAGTACAGTTAATAGCAGTTACACATGCATATCAATGGGAGAAAAGTCCCAGTCGAGTGGAATTACTGGTAGTAAGAAAAGAAACCCAGTAGAAACGCTGGGAATTGCTAAAGACCCAACTCCCTCCAATTAATCCGTTTCCCTGTTTAAAGCAGCCGGCATCTGCCTGCTGGGGCTGCAATGCAGGAAGCTCTATAGTGTGTGTTGGTGTGTGCACGGGTGTGTGAGCAAACGGGCGGCGTTCTGCAGCCTGTGGACAAGCCACCTCCTGTCCCAGCATCCCAGCACGCATCCGGAGCGCCGGCCATCGCCGCTCTCACTTGTGAGCGCCGTTGTTGTAATCGTCCTGTGCCGTTGCCGGCAGGGAATGGTCTATCCTGAACTCCTCCTCCAGCCCACCAGGTGCCTTCGTTGTATCCCCCCGGGCTGCAGGTTGGAGGCTGTCTGCGCCGGCCCCTTCCAGTCCCAGGATCTGTCTCTGCACCAGCTTGGAATAAAGGCCTCCTTCTTCCATGAGCTGCTTGTGCGAGCCCTGCTGCACCACGCGGCCCTTGTCCAGCACAATGATGTTGTGTGCCTTCTCCACAGTGCTCAGCCTGTGAGCTATGACAAGCACTGTGTGGTTCTGCAAGTCGCCATAGATCGCCTGCTGAATCTGTGCAGGAGGAAAAGACATCAGTGCCTGAGCATCAATGGCTCTGCTTTGGAAGGAAGAACAGCAGCTTTGTAGTTTCTTTTAAGAAACCTCTGGACAAAGGATTTGCTCTCCTCTGGCTACAGAGGACACAAGACTCCCTGCAGCAATACTAGCACCAGCATGTCCATCCCAGCTCTCGCTCTGCAACCAAAAGACTGTCTCAGTGCAGCCAGCCCGCAGGTATGCACACAGGTCTGATCCTGCAAACTGAGTGCTTGTTAGAGATGGACCCCAGATTTGGAGGCCACGAGGTGTTGGCATGGACTGCAGGAAGCCAATACTGCTCAGAAAAAGGGGGGCTATTTCCTCAGTGCATCAAGGCAAAGCAAGAGAGAGTTATTTTCCAGTCAAGAGACAGACAATAGCACTAAGGTCTAAAGGCAGGCAGATGGCCATCAGGCATGTGTCACATTGACACCCCTGGCTAGCCAAAACCAAATCCTGTCTGGCATTGGGTACCATGCACATGGCTGAGGATCTGCAAGCCAACAGGCTGCTCCAAGATCGGATGCTCACACTGCTCTGCTCCATGGGCCAGCAGCGCTCATCCTCTGGCACTGGGAGACACCCTCACACCTCAAGTTTGAACTATTCTCCTTCACATCATTGAAAAAGTGAGGCCAAACTGCTACTGGCATTGCTGTCACATCCCAGCCACATAAAACAGCTCAGTTTACGTTCCTACAAGTGTGGCTTCTTTGGTGCCTTAGCTAGGATTTTAGCTCAGGCAGTCCTGCTCTCCCTACTGCAGTACCAATTTTAGGGTCTTCCTCAGGATTCCATCCTAAAAGTCTGCACAGAGTTGCTGTATGCCAGTTAACGCTTCCCACATTTAAAAAGGTCAGAGATCCCCATCTCATCAGGTTTCTCAGGTGCTGGCTGCTGTGAGCACTGGATTTTCCTTTCTTCGTTGATTATTCTTGATTATTCCCTTCCAGTGCTACAGCAGCATTGGAAGCAAATTCCTGCTCAGGAATTAGCATCTTACCCAAACCTCTGATTGCACCATGTCAAGACTAAGCTTGTCCACAGGCTGGAAACTGAAGCTGCAGCCTTTCCTCCAAACCCAGATTGCCTCTTTGGCCCAAACACGAGTCACCTACTCACCGCGTGTTCACTCTCTGCATCCAGTGCACTTGTGGCTTCATCCAGGATCAGGATGGGGGGGGTTCGGATCAAGGCCCTGGCAATTGCCACTCTCTGCTTCTGGCCACCTGAGAGCTGGGCTCCTTTTTCACCGGCCTCTGTTGGGTCAAGGTAGAAAGGAAAGGGTCATGCTAAAAATCAAGAGCTGCCATCAAGTTCAGCTCCCAGCCACAGCATCAGGATGGTGTCACGCTTTGAAGTAGAGACCAGGTAAATGCTTCTGCTCACTTGGCAAAGCAACTTACATCAGCAAAACATCCTTGAGGCTGCTTCCCTCCAAGCAGCCAAGTTCTCCACTGTTGTCCCAGGGTTTGAGGGATTGATGCTCATGGAAACAATGTAGAAGTCCTTGAGATCATCCAAACTCAAACTCACCCTGCTCACTCATAAACACAAACCATTGTCAGCCTGAGCTGCCCCCTCTCAAAGCCCCACTGTCACAAATACACCAGCTTTTATTACTCTGCATTTATCACAGGTTTGTTTTCTTCCTTTGCAGGTGAGTTCTGACCTTGTCTCCTAATCACTGCACTGAAGAGTAAGGAGACTGCAGGTGTCACATCTCCGTAACACTGCCAGGCACTGGGAGCTGGACTGGTCCGGATGAGATGGGAAATGCTCACCCTGCTGCCTGGAATGGGCTCAGAAGTCCTGCAACAGCCCAATCACCCCAAAAGGCAGCCAGGGTGCTGCATCTCTCCATGTAGCTGCCCTACACCACCACCAAGCTGCCAAGGATCCGTGTCCATCACTACCTGCCTGACTTTCCACCCAAGGGGAGAGGTTGTTTTCCCTAGGCAAGTGCAAGTCCAAGCAGAGGGATTTTGGTACCTGTGTGGTATCCATCCTGTAACTCCATGATGAAGGAGTGTGCATTGGCTTTCTGGGCAGCCTGGACCACTGACTCAAAGGAGGCTGAAGTTAAACCATAAGAAATGTTATCCGCAATAGAGCGGGCGAACAGCACCGGCTCTTGGCTCACCAGGGAGATCTGCAGAGAGGAAGGGAAGAGCAGGGGGTTGGAAGCAGAAGATGCACTGGTCAGTATCACAGATCATCAGCTTTCGCTCCTGCTGGGTAAGACTCAAGCAGAGCCCCACCATTAAACCAAGATACAGAAATTCCCATCACTGTTTGCTCTTCCCAGAATGGGAACCAGTTGCAGGGGCAAGGCAGGCTGGAAAAACCCTCTCCTAGGCTTTTGCTGATTTCCTCTTCAAGGCCAGTAATCATGCTTGGGTTCTCCTGCATCGTTTAATCCAAAATTAGCAAGTTAGGGACATAGCTGCTGCAATCCCTTAATTGCTTAGCAACAGCCTCCCTGTCCTACCTTACAGCCACTGCTGCTCACTCGCGCATTCAAGGCTTTGTAAAACCTTCAAGACTGGAATAAGTTGAACCCTCCAAATTATTGCTCAGAACTGGGCATGGAGAGAGCCAGTGGGACATGGTCATATTTTAATTGACTTCTCCCCATGCTCCTGATGCCACACCAGGCTTTTTAAACTGAAAGACTCTCTTGTCTTTTAATGCTCCCTCGGTACGGGCAGGGAATGTAAATTAGTCACAGTGACTTTGGCTTCCTCGCCTGTCTCTGAGCAATTGTTTGCAGGTTTTCCTGCTGACTGGTGAGGCCATTTGCTCTGGAGGCAAACAAAGAAAGCAGTTACTTGCAGAAGAGATGAAGGCTCATCTGTGCTGAGACACAGATGAGAGCCAAGGGGCCCAGACCCCTCTCTTAGGCAAACCATCCAGCCCCTCTGGTGCTCCATTTGCTGCCAGGGTCCTGAGGAGTTTAACTCCCCATTATCTGAGATTTACTTTAAGATCTTAAGGCAAAAAGTGCTGGAGGAATGCAAAACTCTTCTTGCAAACCCGATTTAGATGATGATTAATCCAACAACCATAAACATATTTCTACTGTGTCAGCCAAAAGATACAAAACAAAACATGGGTTTTGTTCTGGTTTCGGATGGCTTTCCCCTCCCCATGAAACCACTCTCCATCCCTTCCCTTCCACCCCCACTAATTATCCGAATTAGTTTCCTGGACCACCTCCAGCTTTCCGGACATCTCAGAAGCTGCCAGATCAACTCCAAATCAACATGCATCACTACCATCCATCCATCCATCCCCTCTGCTCAGGTGATAGCTAGAATACACGTATCAGTCGCTCGTACCACTGAGTGCAGGTACTTGTGATCGTACATGTTAATGGGATGCCCGTCCAGCAGCACCTGCCCGTCTTGCAGAGGGTAGAAGTTCTCCAGGATGTTGACACAGGAGCTCTTCCCACTCCCCGAAGGACCCACCAGTGCGGTCACTTTGCCGGGGTGCAGGGTGAAGGACACATTCTGCAATATGGATGGGAGAGCATGCTCAGGTCCTGGCTTTTCCCAAGGGAAAGCAGCCTGGACACTAGGCACACAGGTAGACACAATCTGGCCACGGTGACCCTCCACCATGGTGTTGTGCTACATCAGCCATCTCTCCTAACTCCAAATCTGCCTACTGATGTAGCAGGACCTCTAAGACCAGCAGAGCAAACTAATCTCCCTGCTGCCTCCCCCTGCCTCATGACCTCAGCCCCTCTCCCATGGAAACAGTCCAAGGCAGCTTGGCAGAAAGCCCTGTACCACAGTGACGTGTTAATGCCTGAGCAGGGAACAAAGGTTTCATTAATAAATCTCATTCCCTGTAAGGAAGGTCGGCCCTAAACACCCACTGTTCCTTATAATCTGTTTTCCAGCATGCCACTGAGCCTGCCTTTATGCATCTCCAAAAGGGCAGCTGACATTTGCCATGGGATGGGTTATTGGCCATGATGGAGAAGTGATGCTTGATGCCTTGTGGTGGGGAGCACCCTGTGCCCACAGGGCTTACCTGCAGGACCTGTGTTGCAGAGCGAGTGCGGTAAGAGAAGGTCACGTTCCTGAACTCCACCTTCCCATCCACGTGGTCTGGGGCCAGGGATCCATCATTCACCATTGTTGGCTTGCGATCGATGAACTCAAACACCTTCTCTGCAGCTCCCACTCCCTGCATCAGGCCACTGTAGACGGAGCCAACAGACTGGAAGGGAAGAGGCAATGGTGAGACCCTCCCATGCAATGGAAGTCAGTCAGTGCCACCCATCGGGAGAATGGTTGAAGAATTCCCAAGCATTCTATCATCTGACATGAACTGCAGCCATCAGACACAGGGAAAGAAAGGTCTTCCCCCTCTGCAGGGTATGGAAGGGGATATATGGATGTATCCAGGGAAAGGGTGTCTAAGAGGACAGCTGTGCATGGGTAGACTCAGAGAGGGACAGAAGGAGGAAACACATGGATTGGGAAGAGATGTGCACCAGGACCCGAAGTTCCAACAAAATTCTTCACCCATCTCTTTGCTCAAGACCAGCAGCTCCCCAGCACAGTGGTTGAACAGAATCCATGTACTACAGCGCATCACTCCAGCCCCTAATGATGGCTGGCTCATTCCCTAACACACATGTCTCAGATGCAGAGCAGCTCCAGGCTGGACCCTTTAGATAACTGTTTGGCAGCTGATAAGGCTGTTTCCTGCTGGGATATATTCCTAGTGGATTTACCATTGCACTTTCCCAACTACAGCTGCTGCATGCTGACACCGGCTTCCCTGGAATAAACCCCGTCACATCTGCTGTTTTCAGTATTAAACCTAGAGCTGCAGAACAGCTTATTACTGCAACTGTCCCTCCCATCAGGAGAGGGAAAAAACCCCAAACCAAGCCAAACACACCCCAAAACCACAGCCTGGAAACACCACCAGAGCCTGCAGCCATCTGAGCAGATGGTGAGAGCTGGGCAAGCTGCCTCCAGCTCTGCTCTGCCACTGCATAACGGCTGAAGCACCACCAAACCCACTCCTGGCTGCGAGGAAACCTCGACTTGATGGTTTCTGCCTTGATTAGCCAAGCTTACGCCTTCACAAGGGGAAGGCAGCCCTGGGTGGGCTCCACCATCCCACCCACAATCCTATCGTGCTAATGCACTGCCAACGCAGCAGCTTGCAGCCTGTCCCAGGGAATAGAAAGGAAAGAAAGAAAGAAAGAAAAGGTAATATAATTAAGTTTTTAGTGAAGCCTGAAATTTAACAGGCAGCTTTGTAATTCCTGCATCCTTCACACCAGGAAAAATGCTTGGGAGGCAGCCAGGACTCTGCCCTTCAGCAGCGCCAGCCTAATCCCTTTGGTCCCAATTGCCTTTTCAGGGGACAGGCAGTAAGGAGGGGAGCAGGGAGCAGAGGGCAGAATCGACCTACTGGTGGGCAAAGCCACAGCATGAAGGAAATGCATTGCAGGAAAGCCAACACTGCCCTAGGACCTTCTAGAAGATGAACATCACCTCGACACAGGGTAGCCCAGAGGGATAAACCAGCCCTACCTCCATGCAGTCTCCTAAGACGAACTCGTAAATGATGAAGGATATCAGGTTTCCACTTGTCATCTGCCCTGAGATCACGAGATGCCCACCGTAGTAAAGGATGCTGACTTGGACCACCAGGAGAGTCAGCTGAAAGCAAGAAAACACCCCCAAAATCAGCAAGGATAAGTAATATTTTGGTGCCTTTGCAATTACTCACACAACAGCCCACAGTTTGTGTCCTGACATTTATTCTGAGCCCCAAACTAAGGATCCCTGACAGCACATAGCTGACAGCCCCGGCAGTGAGCATGGATATGGAAAAACAACTCAACATGGGCTGATTTAAGGAGCTGGGTTGGCATCTTTCAACAAAACACAAGTCCAGAGGGACAACAGCCAAGGAGGCAGAGTTTATCTGAAATAACAGAGCATCTCATGAACATCTCTTGTGGGCTAACATCCTCAGGCGATGTGTACTCAAAGGATGCAGTCATCTCACCACTAAAATAAACTTTCTGTATATGACATTTCAATTTAGAACATAAAAATCTTGGCAAAACAAAAAAATACTCCTCCTTTGTACAAGTCTCTGAAGCATAACCTCAGCTCTAGCCTGAAATCAGTGTGGGGGGTACCACCTGCTCTAGAGAGGAGACAGATGAGCTCTGATGTGACAAATACCAGCCCCTGCCTTTGTTCATCAGGTTCTGTTCCATGCTGCCCCAGTGCTCAGAAAAGCAGTGATGCTCTGGTGCTCTGTGTGGTGTTTGTGGGACAAAAACACTGAGTGAAAGAATTCCTCTTCTATTGCTCTGCTATGATCTGACCTCTATGATCTGCTATGATCCTGTGTTCCCTCCAAAACAGACTCTGCCTGGGCTGTGCTCAATCCTTTGATTTCTTTATGCGTGAGCCCTGCAGGAACAGCTTTCAAGGGGTTCTGCCTCCTTTGTCTTGGCAGGATCTGTGCCGACCCAGTTCACATTCCAGCTCCACCTGGGAGCCCAGGAACAACGTTAAAAATGCTTCAATTCTGCTTCCAGACTTAGGAAGCCATCAAGTCTCCCACAGCTGCATGAGGGCACCATAACTCACAAACCCTTCACCAGAGGGTCCTTAGGATGTGCAGAGATAAGGGCAGCCTCACGTAAGGGTTTTGCACAGCCTTTGTTATCAGCTGATGCAGAAGTCCCAAGCCATCTGGTTTTCAATGATGACACAGAAATTGGGGAAAAAACCAGAAGAAACAACCAAAAACCAGCCCCAAACCCCATCAACCTCCCCCTGCCACCACCCCCACACAGAGAATCTGCTTGTGAGCAGAAGCTCAACCAACGCCGTGGCTGTTTCCCAGCCGGAGCCCCAGAGATGAGCTGGCACAGGCACGCAATGCAGCAAGGCAGAGCACGGGTTTTCCACGACCTTGAGCAGTTATCAATTCCATTATTATTTGCAAGAGAAAACAGGCTGCTCAGTGGCACGATGCAGCTGCCCTAAGGGGGAATGGAATATACTTTGAAGAGTAGGGAAGTAATAATGAAGAGACACAGCATCACTGGCAGTGGATATTAAAGCCGGGCTCACCCATGGAAGTGGAAAAGTGCCACTGCACCATTTGCATTTTGGGATCTGAAGCAATTCCCTGCGCATTCCCAGCTCCACATCGGGAGCCACTTACCCCACTGGACCAGACATAGTAGGTGTAAGCCATGGCCTCCCTCTTGTTGAGCTTGTAAACCTGCTGCAGCTTCTGCCAGTACACGTTTGCCTCCGCTTCCTCGTTGGCAAAGCTGCGGATGGTCTTCATGGCAGAGAGGGTCTCCTCAGCGGTGTTGTTGGCCTTGGCCAGGGCGTTCTGCACATCCTTGGAGAGCTTCTGCAGGGAGCGGGGGGAGGCAGAGCGGGCTCAGCAGGCGCTGGGCTGCCCATGGAGCATCTCCCCACATGCCCCGGGCTCTGCTGGGCTCGGGAAAAGAAGGCACGGTGACATCTTCCAGGCCGTGGGCAACAGGGCTGAGCACTGGGATATATCCCACACTTTGTGCCAGGAGGAGAACGGATTCATTGGGCTGTCCCCACGGGGGGACTTGGCTTGCAGCAGGTGAAGTGACCCGTCTGGGGCCACTTGGGAAGCATGGGGTAGGCTTCCTGCTGATGGGATAGGGTCAGCCTGGCCCAGGAGCCCTTCAAGGAGTCTCCAAGTAAAAGGGACAGGTCTGGAGAGCAAGGGGAGCTCCTTTCACAAGCTCCTGACCCATAGGAGGAGCTGGCATTAGCTATGGGGAACAGCCTTTGGCTCATACTAGCCCCAGGTAGAGTGGGGAGCTCAGCACTGGGTTTAACCCCCACTGAGTCATGGCAAAATGAGGAGAGACTGCACAAGGAGAGGCACATACAGGACATCCCATGGCCAAGCTGCCTCTCCTGCCAGACCCAAGACGCTTCCACTCCTGAGCATGAAGCAAGGAAGAGCCGAGGCTACACTTGTGTGCCCATACACGTTTAATGCCGCCATCCTGCCCCCACTGCCAGCAGCAAAGCACTCAGACATCAGTCCCACCACTTCCAAAGCCACCCACAGCCTCCACAATGGCTTCAGGAGGGGAACAGCCCAGCAGGGCAGCACATCGAAGCCGCGCCAGCTACTCCTGCCTACCTTGTAGTACTTCCCATAGACATCAGACACCAGCATGATGATGGGGAAGCCCATGAACGTGACGAGCGAGAGCTTCCAGGAGAGGCTGAACATGAAGAAGATGACCCCTGTGGCCTTCACCACGTTGCGCAGGAAGATGTTGATGTTCTGGGAGACCAGGTCACTCACGATGGTCGTGTCCGATGTGAGGCGGGAGATGACATCCCCTGCAGCAACAAGGGGTAGGGGAAGGGGAGAGCAGGGACATGTCACCACTGCCTAGCCACATTCCATGCCAGGGGCCAGATGGGGCTCTCCATTCAACCTATTCCCTCACTGGGGGTATAAAGAGTGGCATGGAATATAAAGGTGGCATGGAAGAGTGGCATCCACCACTGTGGATGTGAAGCAAAACAAGGGAGCTTGGATTGCTGCATGCAGGAGGGACATCAAGGATGGCCCCAGGACAGCAAAGGGGACTGTGGCAGCATCCTATACTGGCGTGCACCCTGTAGGCACACAGGTGCATGCATGGAGTGTTTGCTGGACCACTGAACGCACTTCTGGAGCTGTTAACCACATCCCAAGTTATATCCAACTGATGTCAGGAGTCCTCCAGCAGCTCAACAGAGGCTGCTGGCACTTTTCCTCACCATCCCAGCAGGACCAGCCAGGGCTCTTTGGTTTTATCCATGTGCTCTGCAGCCTAGAACTGCAAAGGACATGGGCCCAGCTACTAAGGAGTGAAGCTCCTGTGGTGCTTGTTGGTGAAGCTGAATGTTACAGCCAGCAAACATCACCCTCAGCTCCTAAATACTCCATACTGTTTGAGTCCAGCTGAATTCACATGTTTTTGTTTAAGCCCAGGTTTATCCGTATCCCACTTCCAACACATCTCTGATGTCCTCAGCTACCAGGGCACTGTGCAGCTATAGCTAAATACAGCAATAGCCTCGAAACTAAAAATACCACCAAGACTAAATTAAATGGGCAGGAAGTTACAGTGTGCTGGGACCATGCCAGAGCAGCACGGACCAGGACAGGATGAACTGCAAGCAGGGAGAGCGACAGGCACATCCAGCAAGCTTCACGCATCTGAGGTTTCTGATGCCTGCAGCAGAACTGGAGAGTGGCCACCAGCAAGCACTGACAGGAGGGATGGGAGGAGGAAAGGGGGTGTTTTGGGGATGAGCATGGGGGACTGCGGAATGTCAGGCTGATGGGGGCAATGGGACATCCCCAGGGTGCTGGGCAATCCCATCCCAACCCCATAATGGGGGAAAACCAAAGAGAAGAGCTCTCTGCTGCTACTTCTAAACACAAGCACTTGGGTGCTGTCTCTGGCTGCGTGCTGGTGGGGCAAGCCAAGGGAAACACAATACTGGGATGGGATAGAACAAATCCAGGGGGAAGAGGAACCAACCTGTGCGATTCTCATCAAAGAAGCTCATCTCCTGAGCCACCAGTGACCTGAAGAGGCAGTTGCGGAGGCGAATGTTCAGTCTTGCAAATATGAGTGTAAAAACGCCGCCCCGGATACCTGCGGCAAATGAGCTAATTGCAGATAAGAAATGTTATAGACCAATGGACACGAAACCCAGCCCCAGCAACACAAACACCCCAATGCCCAAGGCCTTGGTACCACTTCCCAGCTTAGGAAGTGATGGCTAAACCAGCCCGCACCTCTTCTGAGTGCTACCAGCATGGGGATGGCTGGTCCTAACCCCAATAGCGACAAACTTCCAGAGGGGACACTGCTGCTGGGACAGCATTCCTTTGGAAACCCGTTCCCTGTGTATGCTCCTGCTCCCCCACCACCAGTAAACAGATGAGGGGGGGCTACACAACAGCCTCACGAGTGCCACCACATCCTCTCTGCACTGTGGCAGCACAGAGAAATCAAAGCGCATCCCTGGAGTCTGGTAGGGACTTAGCAATGGGACAGCCCATGCCTACTGTCACTGTGAGCTCCTATGGGAAAACCCCAGTTCCTCCTATTCAGAGCCAAACCCAGCCCCTGTGATTACCTTCCTATGGCGAGCAGTGACATGACCAGCACGGCCGTGGAGAAGCGGTCCATGCTCTTCTGCACCACGATGCCATCAATGGCCAGTCCCGTGTAGTAGGGCAGGAAGGTCTCTCCTGTCAGACAAGCACAGGACATGGGGTTTGAGCTCCATGGCACAGGATCAGTATTCCAACCGATTGTGGACAACCCCATCCTCAACACAGACTTTCATCACACAAGATGCCATAGGAGGTGCAGCCCTCAGTGGCACATGGGAATGTTTCATTTCCCAGCATATTTTATCCCTTATTTCCCTTTTCATTTGCCTCACTGCATTTTTTTATCCATCCTGTGCAGGACATGCAACCCAGCATGCCCAAAACCCAATCCTGAGATGCTGTCAAGCCCCCCACTATGGCTTCATCCTGGCGAGGACAGGAGCAAATCACAGCTCCCCATGTCCCTTCACTCACCCAGCGCAGCCACAAGGAGGAAGAAGGAGGCAATGCCCAGGAAGAAGGCATCTGGCTTGGTGTAGGACAGCAGTTTATGGATGGTGGGACCCGCTGCCTCCTCCCGCTTGTCCCGTGGGGGTCCCCCATCGCAGCTCTCCTCTGCCTCAGTACGGGACCCAGCTCCAGGCCCCAGCACCTCGCGGGAAGAGGTGACACAAGCCAGAAGTTGCCACAGCCCAAAGGTGGCCGCCAGCGCCACGTAGGTCCAGGCAAAGAGCCCCCAGAACCAGGGGTCCCTGATGGTCCTCCGCACCTCCGAGTAGAGCAGCAGCTTCACCATCATGTAGATGCCCATAAGGAGGCAGACGATGGTGATGAAGGTCCGCGATGCCCTGAGGCGCCGGGGGCCATAGGCTGTGTTGGTGGCCACCCCGATGGCAGCCCCCAGCAGCACGCAGCTGCGGTAGAGGCAGCCCCCCCAGATGTCCAGCAGCGAGTTGAAGATGTTGAAGTGCCGTAGGTCCTGCAGGATATCCCGGCCACTGCGGCCATGGGTGTAGAGCAGCGTGGTGACCACCACATCGGCCCCGCTGAGCACCAGCGTGCTGGCCACTGCCTTCCAGGCGCGCATCCTTGATGCTGGGGTTCACCAAGGCAGTAAGGGGGCAGCTCTAGCACAGGCAGGACATGGTCATGTCAGCTTCTGCTGTGGGGTGAGAAGTGGGACATGAGGTTGTTATTGACCCTGGGAAGATGGCAGGGAAAGGGAAGCAAGATGGGAGGACAACTGTACCAGCCCAACCTGACCCCAAACACCACTATGTACTCCTTCCTCCCCTCCTCTGTTGCATATGCTCCAAAACACTCCATGAAACAAGAAGCAGAAATGAAGACATGCTTCCCTCCCAGATGCCTCCACCCATCCTGAATCCCAAAGCAGAAACCTGCACAGCTCAGTGGGAATCTGCATCCCTGCTTGCCGTGGTGGGGACAGCCACAGGAGGCCCCCAGCAGCTGGGTGATGCTGGGACATCTGTCCTGTGCTGTGGAGCTCTGAACGTGTTAAACTCAGACACTTACGATCTGAGAGCCTCTCTCCACCTTTCCTGGCACAAAGCTGAAGCTGAGCACTCAATCTGAACCACATGAGAGCAAAGGGAGAGCAGCCTGGCTTCATAACAGACCCCCCCACCACTCAAAGAAGAAGAATCCCAGGTACAGCAGCCTGTCACACCTTGCCCTCTGGAATATTCACTTGGGATAACCCACTAAGCCCCCTGTGCTGGCAGCACGTAGTTCAGCCACACAACAAAAACCCCAATAGATTAAAAAGGGGCTGGAAATCCACAACCGCATCCCCTTGGGAGAGGTAGGCTCCGGGGTAGAATGCCACCTTTACCGTCCCCCATGGGTCCGACCGGTGGCAAGGACTGAACTGATACAGGAAAGGTGAAAAGCTCGACTTGGTTTAAACCCCACCTGCTCCTGCACCATGCCCAGCGGTGCCACGTGTGAGCACCAGGGAGGGACCCGATCCTTGGATTTGTGCTGGCCAAGCAGCCCGTGACGGTGCATGGTGCGGAAGGAAGGGACGGCACAAGGATGCCATGCACTGGCCACGCACCGGCCTCTGTGACCACAGCCACCTCCGCAGCCACCCAAAAGCAAACGGTGGGGAGAAGGGCACCTCCCAGCACAGCGCCCGTGGCCAAGAGCATGCTCGGTGGTGGGGCAGGTGGGATACAAGGGTAAAAAGTGGAGGAAAACGTGGCAGAGGCTGCAGTGTAGGGAATAACGAAGGTCTATGGGGTGGGAGGGGAAGGAGGGATGGGGCAAAGCGGAGCAGCGGTGTCAGGGAGGAGCTGGACACGCTTCCCAGGGTGCTCGCTGCTGCCATCCGCTGCAACGCTGCGCGGATCCGGCCCGGTGAGGAGGAGGAGGAGAAAGAGGAGGAGGGCGACAAGGAAGAGGAGGGAGCGGCCACCGCAGCTCCCCATCACCCGCAAAGGTACCCCCAGCTACGAATATGGAGAGCCCGAAGATCCCTGCCTCATCCCAGCTTCCCCCTGGACGAGATGCTTCTCCCAGGGGAGACTCCTGGGAATGGCCGTGCCCGCCATAGCAAGGGATACACCAGCACCCCCATCCCGTTCGCAACGCAATGGCAGCGCAGCCCCGGCCCTCCCGGACGGCTCTTACCGGCGGTGGGAATGGACGGGAATGAATGGGAACGGACGGGAATCAGCCGGGATCAACCCAACCTTGCCCGGCCCAACCTGGCGGCGCCGGCGCGTCCCGGGAACAAGGTCGGGAGAGGGCGTGGCCTGCCCATGACCACGCCCCTCCGACCACGCCCCCTCGATGCGGCGCGCTCCTGGCCCCGCCCGCGGTGCCACCGGGACACCCGCTATGGGGGTACCCGGACCCCCGTTATCAACCCGATGAACCCTGTCCTAACGCGGCCAGGGCAGCCCGCGGGGTTTCCCCACCTCAGGAGGTTTTCTCTTTGTGAAATTGAGGGGTTTTTTGTATTGTTTGATTGGGTTTGTTTCATTTCTGCAGTTGGGGGGCAGGATACAACACAGGAGGTGGCTTTAAAGGACAAAAAGTCAGTATAGTTTCTTCTATTAACCCCTAAATAGAGGTTTAAATTAACCCCTGAACAGGGGCTTGACAGGGGTTCAAATGAACCTGACACAGAGACAGGTGATTTCCTTTCCACTTTAATCATTACTTTCCCCCCTTCAAGTTCCCACACCAGTGCTCAGCCATCAGTGCATTCAGCTGGGCTACAGAGGTGTCAGAAGGGCTGATCAATGTTATTATCCCTGTGTTTTTTGGAGCACCTTGTAACCCTCTTCAGTGCAGGAAGAGGCTATGGGATTCCCAGAATTCTCTCCATTTCTGGAGGGAACAGAGGAGTCATGTTACAAAGCAAAACTTCATTTGTCTCTGCCTCAAGAACTAAAAACATCACGTGCTATTGTCAGCGTTATTGCTGTTAATTACTGCTTAAAACCAAAAAGCTCACTTCAAGCCATTCCCATGTCCACCATCAGCCCTGGTGAGACTCTTCCTCGTCCAGGCTGACAGTGGGGAAGGGAGTTTAAAGCTGTAGGAAACGTGTGACAACGTGGCTAAGCTGAGTCTAGTGTCTGGTTCTCTCCCACCTACACCCAGATACCTCCCCAGGCATTGATGTGATTGCTCCCAGCATGGTAAAGGTGGAGCTTTGTGGCCTCTTTTGCTACCAACATGCAAACAAGAACAGTGCCACTTCCCTGGACAGAGGGATGCTCCGAGGGCAAACCTGAACTGGGAAGGGACTGCACAGACACCTTTGTCTGAACCTTCCCCTTCCCTTCTCCCCAGGACAGAGCAGGCACATTTGCACCCTGGACCCCCATGCAGCTGGGCCACAGACCTTGGGGACATCCGTGCTGCTGCCCCCAGCCCCACAGGACCCCCGGCAGCCCCAGAGGCTAACTGGTTTTCTTCACCCCAGCCATGCTCTGCTCGGGCGGCAGGACCGTCTCTATCTGGAAGGACACAAACTGGCCCTTCTTCAGCTTCTTCAGGGAGCTGGCAGCATCGCTCCCAAACACGTTGTCTTCCACTTTGAAGGCAAGAGAGGGCAGGCCCCGGCTTTTCCTCTTCACACTCTTCCGCTCCCGCTTGTAGGCTGCGGTCATGTTGGCGATGACCTGAAAGCACAATACTAGGGTTGGGCCTTGAGATGTTGCTTAAAAACCAATTCAACCCTGTCTCACACGAGCTCAGGGACAGAAAACAGCACTGCAGCATGTGGAGCTCGGCTTGGTAAGCCACGGCTGGGCCAGCGCCAGCACCTGGGGCAAGGGAGGGACTAAGCAAGGTCTCTGCAGCACTATTCTCACCAACCCCACACTAGCAGCCCTCACATTAAAAAGCTGGGATTTCACGGCTGCACTCAGAGGAGCTGATAGTTCTCCATCGGTAGAGGGCAGAAGGGGATCTTGGCTGGATTCACAAGGCGCCAGGGGAAGCTTGTACTGCTTTCTGTTAATTACAGCCCAAATCCTGGCCTGTCTGTAGGCAAGTGCTGGCGACCTAGACACCAGAAGTGCCCTTAGACAGGACAGAATGCTTCAGTGTTACTCAGACCAAGCTCTCACTGCCCTGTGCATGATGTGCATCTCTATTCACAGAAAGGGAGCTGAGCTAGTGAGCCTGAGCTGGGGACAGATCCCATGTTCAGCTCCTTGGCCTCCTCTCTTCCATCCCATTTTCCTCCTGCTATTCCTCAGCAAGGAGAATCACAGTCCAGGGGATCAGAAAGGACCACATAACCCTGTCCAAGTGCAAGAAATGACTGAGCAAACAAAGCACTCGAGCCTTGCCTGTGGTTTTTTGGCACACAGATTGCCAAGCACATTACAGGAGACACTGAGGTCATTTATCAAGTCAGAAAACCAAGGAACAGAGATAAAATGAGCTGCCCAAGGTCACCAAGCACATTAGAGACAGGCAGGAGCTGAATGCTGGCCTTTCTGCCCAAACCCAGCTCTCTGTTCAGTGGGGCACTAGTCCTCATGGTAGCCCCAACTTCCTCAGTTTCTGTCCTCTTATTTTGGGGCATGGTTACTTTTAACCTCTTAGTTATGTACTGTGTCCCTAAAGGCTTTTTGTCCCTGTCTAAGGACAGACTCCCTTGGCTGATCTCAGATGCAGATTACAAGGCAGGGTGCTGGGCAAGCTGGGACACAGCTCTCATTAGACTCGATGGGGAAAGCCACCAAGCCAATCCCTTGTATTTCATCAACCAGCCCTGAGCAGCAACACCACAGCTTCCCTGTGGCACCAAATGGTGCTGGCTCAGAGGGTCCAGCTCTACTCCTGCTGCCCTTTAGTTCCACTGAGGTGCCACTTCCTCTCAGGCCAGGCCTGTGGAGTTTCAGGCAGTGCTGAACTGGCTTCTGCCTTGCTCCTTCGAGCTGGATGCACGGCCTCTCAACCTTGCTCAAGCCTGAGAGCTCCCTGCTATGCCTGGTGACAGGAGAAAGCCTGCAGGCAAAGGAGAGGCTGCATTTCTGGCCAGGGCAGGGGCTCTCTCTGAGTATGTGAGGAGGCACCATTCTTGTATGGGCAAATCCCTTCCATGCAGCTCTTGCACAGCCTGGTGCAAGGGACCCTTGGGGGACTTACTTAGCTGCAAAATGATTTCAAGGCCCCCCAAGACTTACAATTTCTTTGACCATGTTCTGCTGGTCTTGAACAGCAGCTGTGAATGGCGGGAGGCTGTCTGCCTTCCCAGAGCCAGCCCCCTGCTCTTTAGAGTCCTTGACAAAATCCACCTACAAGGCACAGACATTTGGGTGTTACTCTGTAGCTGTACCAGTGGCAAACCTCCTACAAGATTCTCCTTTGTGGAGAAGTTACCTCGGACGACAGGCACACGTATCTGTTGAACATGAGGAAGAAGGGGGGGTACTTGGTACTGGAGTTGACTGAGGTGCGGAAATCAAAGAGCACGGGGTCGAGGAGGGTGTCCCATTCACTGGGCTTCTCATTCACCACGCTGCAGAGGGAGGATCTGAGCACCTCTGTGCTGTGGTCGTCCAGGCCTGTGCAGTCTGCGGGGTCTGCAGGGGTGAGGGTCTGAGAGATGTTCCAGTGCTCACATAAATGCCGGCCGACCTGCAAAGAAGGAGTCATGCCCATGGGAGAACAAGGCAGGTTTGTACCCCAGCAGCTCATATCCTCCACCAGACAGCACTATCCCCATGTCAGGAGATGCTGCTCGGCAGAAAAAGCTCCCAGAAAAGGTAGACCTGAGAGAATGTTTTACAATGACTATTCCTGTGCTCAAGGCTTTCCACAGCAGTGGGAAGCTCGGTTAATCCTGTGGTAGGGCAGGAAGATCATGGACACGATCTCACAGGATGTTTCCCTCGGAGGCTGCAGTGTGGCTGGAGGACTTGTATCACAGAACCACAACCTTAAATCCCTGACAGATTGAAAGCTGGCAAATCATCTACTGCTGGTAACAGGGATGGGGCAGGGAAAAGGCAGCATCAGCTCCTCAACCTCCCTACACATGGCATACTACAGCTCTACCCCAAAAAAACCATAATTGCTTATCTCTGAACCACACGGCACCTGACCTACCTCCTCACAGAAGTCCCAGCTCTGACTGGCATAAATGTTCTTGGATGCTCCAAACCTGAACGAGAAGAGGACACATAACTGGTTTTATTCCATCAGCTGCAGAGCAGAGCCAGAGGAGTTCGATCTGCACTGGTGACAATGGGGTATAAAAAGGACAGAGACCCTCCAGCAGAGTTTGTGCTAAGGAGGTTGGCATGGCCTCACCTCACCAAGAGCAGAGAGAGGTCTGCTGGCTCCATCTGTTCCAAAACAGCTAAGCCTGCATGCTTTTGGATGATAAAGCGAGGTTTCCTGCTCTGGATGCAAATCTCTGCTGGCCACGTGCATTTTCCACAAGGACAATGTCACCTGGTGACATGCACCATGCGAGTGCAAAATAAACACTTCCTAGGAGGGACTGAGGAACGGCTTTAAAACGTCTGCAGACAACTGGGGCACCAGCTCTATTGGCTTTGGGGCTACTCAGAGAACTACTTCTGCCTCTTTTTCCCCTCCCCTGGTAAGAGGAGAACAGGCTTTTCCCAAGTACTTTGTAAAGAGCAACAGAGAGGCACTGCATAGTGTCTCCTGTATAAGGGAGGGTTCCTGCTCTTGTGGGGAACCAGCTTGTGGATGTTGGGTATTTTTGCAACACACATCCCAGCTCTCCCCATCTCCCTGCAGAGGGGCAATGTAACCAACAACAGAGGAGCCCACCTGTAAAAAACTGCAGCTAGGGCTTTAGCCACTGATAAAGGATCTTTCTTCTGCAGAGGAGCAGCCTCAACCCACTTTGTGAAATAGTCAGTCACAAGGAGGATGTGTGTATTGCTTTGGCTTGTCTCAGGAAAAGGTCCTGCATAAACAAGCATCAAGAAAAATCAATGTGATGCCGTAATATCACCCGAATCAGGAAAGTCAAAAACCCAACCCAGCAAAACAATCACTGCGAGAACAACCGTGACTCCGCTCTGCAATGTCATTTGGCCAATGCATTTCCCTGACCTTTGTCAGCAAACATACACCCATCACAGGCTCAGTTCTGGGCAGGAACGCACGCCCACAGCTCCCATTGTGTGTGGAGAGGGAGCAGAGCCGGTCACACGGCTCAGGTTGCACCTTGGAAGGCTGCTGGGGCCTCCTTGGCACCTCCTCACACAGACGCAGCAGCTCCCGCTCACGTGCCTGCGTGTGGCAGGCAGTAAGTCTGCCACGCTGCCTGCGAGCTGACGTGGAAGCCTTGAAAAGCCTGTCTGTCAGCCCCAAACACCCTGTCAGCCACAAACACTCACCGTGAATGTCTAATCCCAGCACTTCCCAGGGTGATTCCGCTTTGACGGGCCTCGTTTTCCGCGATACGTTCTTGTTGTGCTCTGCGTTCTGGCATGTTTCACACATTTTGATCTGGGAAAGGAAACAGACGTGTCAAAGGAGGTTAAACCATGCTGACGGGTTCTGTCAGGTTCAGACTGGACAGGTTATGGAGGGATGAGGTGGGCAGCACGTCTGAGCAGCTTCCTTCTACCCAATCAGAACAGTGAGGTGCAAGAAAAAGAGGACAAGACGCAACAAGCCAACAGAGCTCACCTTTCACATGCTTACCTGACAGCTTTCTCTGACACAATAAACAGTTTTCACCGTGTGGCCTGCAGCTAAGACATTTCTCACCCTGGTTGTAGGCAGATATTTATTGTATTTATGACTTCTACTGCCAGCTACAAAAACCATCAGCCCCAGGATGCAGCATGGGCTGCTCGGACCATGCAATGCAACCACACTTCTTCCAACTACAATATTGCAGAGCCCTGCTGCAGGGAGCTTTCAGCAATAACACAGGCAAGGCAAGCAGCCAAGGAGAATTAGCAGGAAACACTGAGCTCCTCCTGGTACAATAGTTTAGAGAACTGGGCAGCTCTGGGAGGAATCCAGACTGCTCAAAGCCAGATTGAGCTAGGCTGAAACCATCCCATCTTCCCACACTGGCCAAAGCTGGCACAATGAGTCTACCCACATGGATTTCCTGATGCTGGGGGAAAGACATCCAATCTACCCAGCTGCCTCGGGATGTTCCAACAGTTTCACCTGTAGAGTGACCCAGTGCCTGCTTCAAAGCACCAGAGACAACACTGTCCCTGCAGCAGGGCTCTTCTAGCTGCTCCTGGGGACTGCCTGAACGCCCTGGTGTCACTGACACAGTCAATGCTCTCCACTTACCCAGTCCACGACATCTTTCACAATCCCCAGCCAGTAGTACCGGCTCTGAATCCGGTGCACTGTCTTCTTCTGTCCCAGGTGGTTCCCGATGTCGGTGAAGTGGCTTTCCAGGAAGACCTGCCGCCTCCGTTCGGGATCCACGATCACCTCCCGCTTCTCCTCCTTCTTGGGTCCCACATAGTAGAGGCAGCCACCTGCAGATGGGAGAGGTTTATGTGAAACAAGATCCTCCCACAGCCATTCCACCTACTCAGTCCCAGGAAAAGGGTCATTTTAGAATCATAGAATCACAGAATAGTTCGGGTTGGAAAGGAGCTTAATCCTGGACAGTCTG
>JBCJKH010051685.1:0-11111 GCA_039877255.1 Loriculus beryllinus
AGCTGCTCTAGTGGAAGGTGTCCCTGCCCATGGCAGGGGCTGGAGCTGGATGAGCTTTAATGTCCCTTCCAACCTAAACCAGGCTGGGATTCTGTGATTGCTTCCAGTGTTGCCTGCATTTGTGATGGGTTTGGAGTTCTGGGAGGCAAGGGTGCCCTTGCTTGTGGGTAAGCCCGGGTTTTGCACCTCTTTGCCAGCGGTCAATCATGAACCTGTGGCTGTGCCAGTGCCCCTTGGCTCTACCGCCCTGGACCAATATCCTGGTGCTGTTTTCAGGCTGTGAACCAGCATCTGAGTCTTCCGCAGACAAGCACTGCTTTGTGTTGGGGTCACGAGCAGAAGACTCGTGGCAGTTCTGGGGGGTGGAAATCCTTAGTTCTTACTGGCCATAGGAAGTGTTTTTTCCAAGTGCTGGCTGTGGCTGTACAAACGAGTGTTCAGGGAGGGCTTTGCACTCAGAAACTTGGGCTTTAATGCAGGTGAGTGAAGAGCCTGTGGCTGCAAAGCTTCATTTGGTTTTGGTGACTGACATTTGACTTGTGCGAAGTAAGATGTGACCTCAGCATTTATTTTTACTGAGCATTCAACCTAACTGGCAGCCTTTCAGTGCAAGCAGTAACATGGTTTCTTAGCATCAGGAATGGGGGAAGGCAAGCTGGTGCTTTTCCAAACAGAAACATGCATTAGCCCCCAGACGATACATCTTGCATTGATTTTGAGGAGACATCTTCCTGCTCTCCCCCAGACTTGTACGTGGTTCTTTTGCACTGGTGTTGAAAGGTCGGCTTCTCTAACCTGGAGAGGAGCTGCATTCAGTACTTTACTCTCAGGGGAAAAGCTCACTCAGCAAGTGAAGTTAACCAGACAACCATAGGATCATTTAGGTTGAAAAGGACCTTTCAGATCATCGAGCTCAACCAGGAATTCAGCACTGCCAAGTCCTTAATGGAACAGTTCTTGATCCAGTCTCTTCTCCAGAAGGTGTTAGGCTGAGCAGCCTAAACTGCCTGTGGCCATGGGCAGAGGTGTGAGCCTCTGCTCTGCCAGGAGATGCGGGCCTCGTGAAATGCTTCCCAGGCCTCTCCACGTGGCTTTGGCCAGGGCCTTTGGAATTCCACTTTGTGCATTCAAGGCTTTGAAAGGGCCACTTCCCACTGGGGCTGGCACATTGTATGGCTGGGCTGGTTGTTAGTGCTGCCTGGAGAGAGGGAGGTCAGAGCCTGGGGTTCGGGAAGCATCTCCTGCCTGGGGCTCTGTGCCTGCTCCGGATCCTGGAAAGGCTCCTGTTTGTTGGGCTCTCACTTGCTTCTGTGGGGCAGCAGGGATTACTTTTTCCCTTTATTTTCCCCCCTTTTCTCCCTTCCTTGTGACTTTGCTGGTTTTTGGAGCTATGCACAATGTGAGAACAGCCAGAGAAGCCAAGTTCTGGCATCCCTGCAGAGCACTGGAGAGCACTATCACCAGGCAAGATCCAAAGCCAGATAATGGCCCTCAGACAGGCCCTCCCAGGAAATCAGCTGGGGAACATCCCTGCTGGGGTGTTACCAGGTCTAACTCGTGCTTATGCAAGTGGTCAGCCCTGCAAGCAGGGACTGCACCCCAGCGTGCTTCCTCCTCACTTAGCATTGCTTTCAGACAGGTACAGAACTTCTGGCTTATAATTGCAGTCGTTTGAGCACTGTAATTTATCACGGCCACACATGTTCTGCAACACTCCCAGCTATGTGGCTGGAGCACTGCCTTTCGCAACGCAGCCGTAATTGCTGGTGCTGGAGCAGGGAGTGGGGCACAGCGTTGTCCCATCAGCTTCCAGGCATCCCAACTGGTGAGAGTTGCCCCAGATCCCTCTTTGTGAGCCACGGGCACGGGACTTGCATGGGTTTCAGGAGGTGCTGGCTAAGGGTTCATGCTGTGTTGATGAGAGAGAAACAAGCTTTTCCTGCAGTCTAATGAGCTGTGTGCACACAGTTTTCTCTGGAGCATGTGGATGATGGAGCTTTCGATGGGCCTCCGGAGGAAAATCAGGGCTGGACGCTCGGAAGACAAATTGCAGCCTGCAGCAATTACAGCTTCTCTGAGTGTATGAGACCGAAGCGATGCTTCCTCTGGTGGGACTCGCGCAGCCTGTGGGTAATCCAGCACGGGATACCTGATGCTTCCATGATTTATCCGGATTTCCGAGAGCTCCTGGGGGGCTTCCTTCGTGCACCACTTTCCTCACAGCCCTGAGAACTAGTGAACTGTGAAAGCAGCAGGGAAAAGGAGCCAAGCCTCCAGACACTTCCACTTACAGGGCTGTTGTCATAGCATAAGCTCCGCCAGTTGAAGCGGATGCAACTTGTTCAAGTAACAGAGGCTCAGAGGCGACCGAACAGTGGTGTGCACAGGGAGCATTCGTGCTGTCCTACCTCTGTGTGTATTCCTGAAGTGCCAAATGGATTAGGAGCTTTAAAAGGTTTAAGTTTCTGTGCTTTTTGGCATCATCTCCTTGGAATGAGAGCGTCTCCGTAGTGAAGCTTTGGAAAGGAAAAGGTGCTTGAACAGGGAGTCCCAGACTAGTTGCTTCTCATTTCACTTGCAATCGAGTGACAGAGAGGGAGAGACAGATGCTGCAGCTGCGTGATTACAGCAAATGCAGCTGTTAACACACTTGCCTGTTTTCCTCCTAATGAGGCATCAGCTCTCTCCTCATTCTGCTGTTTGGGTACTAGCTTCATTCTAGCAGCAAATTGGCCCAGTTGGGAATCGATTTTTCTGTGTTCTGATCCAGTTTGGGTTCAGTTGTCAAGATGATTTTACACAAGTAGTCCCGTTTGAGGAAGGATGCAGCACTTCCAACTAGCTTTGAAGTGCTTGGTAGGCTCTGGGTGCAGCTGCTTAGACTGAGCTGCTCTGAACTCGTTTCATTTCCGATGGAGCTATAGCTAAGTCTCATCACCGTTAATCCAGTTCCTCAGCTGCTCTTCATAAGACCTGTGCTCTGGGACCTTCACCAAGGCTCTTGCCTTTTGTCAGCCACGCTCCAGCACCTCAAAACCAGGAGCCTCCGAACGTTCTTCAACCTTTCCTATTTCAAGACCCACCAAGGCAAAACCAAACCTGGCAGACGCAACCATCTGGCCCTTGCTGGCCTTCTGTGGTTCCAAACTATTCTGTGATTCTATGAATGCAAACCAGGCAGAAGGAGCAATAATTTTAGCCCTAAGACTGTTGCACCTTTTTTGGTTCACCTGCAAACACGTGGAACCTCACGTGGCAAAGAGAACACCACTGCTGGCTTCAACCCTTGCATGTATTTGGGATGGAAACCTGAGGATTACTATTATTTCCTAAACTACCCAGTGTGGCAGTTACTCCTGCTGCTTCTCTTGACACTGTCAATGGGAATCCTGCACAGCCCAGAAGTACCAGCAGTCACTCCTAGGGCTCCTGGCCTTCCCTGACCCACAGTGACCCTACTGCAGTGCACATCCTGTTAGCTGCATGCTCTCCAGGTGACCCTGTCCTGAGGACTGTCTCCTGACTTCTGCAGGCTGCCCAGCATGTGCTCATTTTCACTTGTTTCCAGTGAAAGAGTGAACAGAAGGCAAATCCATCAGCATTTCCCTATACGTCCCTACTGGTGCATCCATGCATGTGCTTTATAGCACTTGCTACTGTGTCCAATATAACATTACACAAACTTGCAACATAAATTCCCAAGGGGTTACAACACCCACAAACTCCCCTATGGCTGCTGGGTTAGCACATATTTCTTTTTAGGAAGGATGTGGTAAACCTTCATCTGTGGCCAGTTGTCTTTCTGCTGTGTATCCTCCCCTGTGCTGTGTAAGCCCATGAACGTCCATGTATCCTTCTCTCTATTCCCTGGCCCCAGCTGCTGCATGCTCTGGGATGTCCCACAAGACACACACATAGGGGGTCCCATTGGCAGAGCATGTCCTGGTACAGTGGGGTCACACAGGACCTCATAATGACCTCAAACATACACCAGAAGCCCCCCAAGCTGCAGCCACCCTTTGGTGGTACCTGCATGCTCTGAGACCCAAGAACATTTCTGAGAGCTTTAAGGACCATATTGGGGCACCTTTTTCCCCTCCCTGTCCCCCCAGCACACACAGGCAGGTTGCTGCTAGTCCTACAAGCCCAACTTTTGGAGCTCTTGCATGTAACCCAAACAAAAATCCTTCCTTTCCTTTATGGCTCTCTGGTGGGCACTGCTGCAGCATCCTCACTGTCAGTCCCCGACCCCTTCTGTTGCACTTTCCTTCCTCCCACTGTACAGGCAGGGGATGATGAACCTCACTATTGGCTGTGCTGGGGCTTGGAGGGGGAGTCTGCCTCGCAACAGCACTGGAAAGCATTAACACAGGGAGATTCAGGATTGGAGGGGATAAATGGGGGGGAGGTGATGTGTGTGAAATGACACTTTATATCTTCTTTGCATGCTTTGCTCCTCCGTCCCCTGGAGTGACCAGGGATCTCACACTGCTCCTCACCTTTCAAGTCCCCCACCATGGTCTCTAGTGTGCTTCCTGCCTCTGATCTCCTACCTTGTCCACATGGCCCGAGACTGTCCCCACTCGTCCCATGAGCTGCAGAGAACATATCAGCTCTTCCCAGCCCTGGATGTCTCATCCTCCCATGCCCACCTATGAGCAACACAGAGCCCTCCCTACTCCTCCAGGTAGGAAATCCGGACTTGATCCTGGTGTTTTCCTGGATGAACCACCACACAGAGATCAAAACAAAGAGTTAACCAGGGCAGGCAAGTACCAGCAACATGCAGGGCACAAGCCTGGTTTCTCTCTCTTTAGCAACTAGTAACAAAGCAAGAAGATGGGTCCCTTGTACCAATCCCAGTCCCTGCATTCTTCCCCCACATGCCACCTCCACTCCCCCCGCCCTGGTAAATGCTAGTGATCCCAAGGGATGTCCTACAACACTGCCAGACTGTACGTCTACTTCACTTAGGACAATTCATGGCTGTAATCTCCACTACAGCCACTGATCTGATTTGTCTGGGAATAGCATCTGTTGCTTGGTATCACTCTGTATTCATCCACATTTGCCCAGAGACAGCATAGGTGTTTTTTTGTTTTTAGAAAACAAAATAAGACCATCATTAAATTAATTCATTTATATCTATCCTCCTGTTTCTCCCCAACAAGATTAACTGAGAATTGCTCTACTCAGGTCTGACTCCTTGCCATATTTTCTGATGATATTGGCTGAGCTCTTATTTCCTAAGCGCATGCAGCAGAGCTCCCCTGTGCTTCAGGACAAAGAACAAATTCTCTTTGTTGCCCCATAACAGCGATATATGGGATTGAGAGACGGTCCCTTACTGAGCTTTGCCTGGTTCCAGGTGCTCAGAGACATGTGGGATTTGTTTCAGTGGGCAGAATTCTACTGAGAAAAGACAGAATTGTTCCTTCTCCAATTCTCATGAAGACAGCAAAGGAGAAATCACAACATGCATTTAAACCTACTTTCTTGTTTAGGGTCAGTGTGGCACTCCTTTTGGGATCCATTCAAACCACAAGCCTAAGCTGTCTTGTCTTTATTGCTATTTAATTTGGGTCAGACAAATACAACTAAAAGCATGTACTGTTTCTACCTTTTCATCTAATAGGTGGCCTGCATTCCTCAAGCACCAAGCAGAGCCCTGCAGTTCAGAGGGCTCATGGTGTGACCTGACATTGGAGAGAGTAACAGTGGGCAGGACTCAGGCCCACAACCTCCTTATTACCTACACTACCAGCCAGTGCCTGGGGAATTCACACGTTAGACATCAAAACACTGGGAAGAGCACAATGGGGAGCAGACTGCTCTCCAGGATTTGCCTGTTTGATGTCTAGGAAGACTTCAGGGCTGGGCACTGAACATATGACACCACTTTCTACTCCCTTCCTTTACTATTGTGGCACAGGCTTGGAATAAGAACATCTCCCTCAGTTCAACTTAAAAACAGGATAAAAGAAACAAGAAATTTTTTTTTTTTTTTTTTTTTTTAAAAAAGAGCTGTTTCATTGCAAATGTGGCATCTGCACACAGGTAGGTGGGGAAAGCAGCAGGAATTAAAATCCACTGAGTTATTTCAGTACCAGCCTATGCTTAGACAAAGCCCTTCTCCAAACCCAAGGGCCAGCCTATATTACAGGAACCCCTAACACAACAGCACTGACATGAGCTGCTAGCTGCTGTTTCAGGGACTACTGTGGGCACCCAGATCACAGATCATCAGGGGTAACATCATGGCTCATGCAGCAGAACCAACACATTGGGCTAGTTTAGCTCTCTGAGGCTGTTTTTCCTCCTGCCCTCTTCCCACCCCACGTGCTGCTGCTCCCTCTTAGGCACTGCAAAGGGGCTGGAGATGTAAAGAGCTTTAGGCAGAGGCTGGGTTGAGGGTCACTGCCTCATGACCTGAGAAAAGGCTCCTGTCACTGAGTTAAGTATGTCTGGACTGCATCAGATCTGTGCCTTGATGAGCACCAGCATGATGCTAGAAGAGGGGGCAATAGAGCTTGCTTTGATGGAGCTCATTTACTTGCTTCTGTAACAAAGCTGTTACAGCAGCTCTGGTGCACTTCTGTATTAACAAAGCTTTGTTAATTGTCATTGGAACTAGAGCGTAAATGGATAGAAAGACTTTTCCTGACTAAAATGTTGTCAGTGATGGGGAACTCAACAAACCTCTGAGAAAACTATTCCAGCAATGGCCTTGTTTTTAAAGTCCATGGCTGGTTTCTAGTAGGAATGCTTTATCTACTTCAAAGGCTCACTCCATTTTAGCCTTATCAGTCAGAAGAGCCTAGTAACAAAGCTTAATCACTGCAACAAGTTGGCTATAGCAGGCTCTTCATTTTCTGTTAAGCTAAATTATCAAGCCAGACCCAGGCAAAGACTCAGACACAAGCAGCTGCCACATATGTTTAACTGCAAACTCCAACACTGAAATCCAAGACCCAGCACTCCCTGTGGCACCATGTAAACCTCCACAGAAGCTGCCTACGTGGCCACCAGGAATGACAAAGCACAGAGGTATGAGCTTCTCTCTATTCCACAGCCAGCCAAGGAAGCACATTATCTGAATTTACTCCTGACTGCTCCAAGGGTATAAACCTTCAGTTTGCCCCCTTAAATACAATGTTTTCACATATAAGTTATCCTGGAGGTAGTTTCATCATACACAATAACTTCTGGTCTGGTTGGAGTATACACAGAGGAAGATGGACTCCAAGTTTCAGTCCTTTCTTACCCTGATGGTACTCAAATAAGTTCACCCTTTGAAGAGGATCCCTGCCTCTTGCTTACGGACCAGGAGGGAAGATGGGAAATGTGAAAGGCACCTGCTCAACATTTTCTTGTCAATGCTTTCTCACCATGGGCCAAGAAAAGGAAACTGCTGGGCCAGAGGCAAAAGCAACCAGTCACATGGAGTTGCCCAGCTCCACTGGGAAGCATGCAGAGTGTTCCTCACCTGAATGAACCATCCCCTGTTGGTGACCGCACCTCCCAAGAAATTCAAGAAAGGTTTCAAACTTTCCAACAAACAGAGTTGGATCCAGCAGTCCCAACCCTGATTCAGCCAGACTATCTCACAGGAGAAAGCACACGTAGCAGCATTTCATGAGGGACCTGATCTTGCTGAGTTGGATGTGGCTGGGACACATTTCTCTAGAGGGGCCTTTGGGGACCTGGGGCTCAGCCACTCAAACTCTGGCTGCCACAGGGGCTTACACAGCCAGAGCAGGTAGTACCCTTCAGCAGCACAGAGCCTGAGGCTCCATGACTGGTAAGGGAACTCATGGTGATTTCTCATGGCATCTGTTCATGGGGAGGAATCAAGACTTTGGACTTGGAATCTAACCTAAATGCTCAAAATTTGTTTCGGAGAAGAAACCTTTCTCTGGGAAGCATGCTTTCCAGTCTCCTAATCATCTCACAACTTAACCTAAAGTTCCCTCTGGTTCCTGACTATCCTTGAGGTGCAGACACCAAAACCAGACACACCATTGCAAACAACAGCTCACACCACCACAATACAAAGCTGGCACAGAAGGAGAACTCTTTCTGACTCTTTAGCTGGACAATTCTACCAGTGACAGGGAAAACCCATTCTCAGAGCTACCAGTCAAGGACTTTCCAGCACTGAAAGTGGCATGTAAAGAAAAGAAACATTCAGCAGACATATACATGAAGATAGAGGCACTTACCCACTGGTTCCAGGTCTCTGGGTCTGAGAGAAGCGCCAATCTGTGTTAGGCTGAGCTTGCTGCAAAGAAAATAGAAGAGTTTTAGTACCTCCATTCTTGATTTGAAAATGAAAGCGAGCTGATCCTGGATTATTTCAGTGTGGAATATCAGCGTGTTCCTTCCAAGTAAAGCAAATCAATTAGAACAAAAGGAAAGCTCCCCCTCCTCCTTTCTTGAGGATTTCTGAAGCAGCATGAATACTGAAAAGCATGAAAAAAACTATTCAGCAAATAATCTTCCACAGCAGCTCAGGAAACCAGGCTGTGAAAGAAATGAAGCATGAAATAAACTGATAAGAGCATCAATTCAGCAGGAGAGATGGTACCAAAGTAATGAGCTTGGAGGAGCAAGGGAGTGGGGGTGGTAATTGATACTGAGAAAGATGTCTTTAATGCCAGAAGGTAAAATGGAAACAGACCTTCCTAATCTGTCCTTTTTCTGTTCTTAAAAAGGCCTGCCTGAGGTCCTGATCTCACACATTGTATTTGAATGACTTTTCCTAGATGCTGTGCCCTCGGAGCATTACAATATTTTTCTGTCCACAAAGAAAAAGAATGAACTTCCGACAGCAACAGAAAAATGCATTATTTGTTTAGGAGACACAATCAACTTTGGACACAGCAGCACACTTCATTAGTAAGCCCCCATATCACTTTCTGCCTGTGTTATTTCACCATCAGACAATGGACATTTTGTAAATAAGGAAGGACATGAAGCAAGCTTGTGTATTCCTGTTTGAATCACGCCTTTGTGAAGAGCACTAAATAGCAGAACTGTTTGTTGTCTGGAAGACACATACTTCCGAGAATCATAATCTCCTTAATTAACTCCAGAATGATAACATGCAACCTGGAAAGAGCAGCATTTCTCTCAGTTACCTTCAGAATAAGCAGTTCATCATCCATATAGCAGAAATCTATTTTATAGGATTATTCTGCTTGTACATGCAATTACTAAGGAAAAGTGAAGACGGGTAAAGCTGACCTAGATTTTGATTTAGTAAATGTGATTTCACTAATTTCTTCACAGCTTTGATGATTCTGATGAAAGAATATATTAGAATTAATTACTCCCCTAAAATAGAAGCCCTACTGGTACCCAAGTGGCATGCAGATGAAGCTGTTTAAACACTTGCCCTTCAGATTTGAGATACACATTTCTGCACACACAGTCCTGCACTAGATAAGCCCTTTCCAATCTGTATTTTGAATTCCTGTCATAATTACCACTTTCAAATTTAGGGCAGGCATTTATGACACAAAATTACTTTACTTTTTATATCCCAGCGTCATAAAAGCTACAGCTAAACACAGTCACCTACATCCATATTTAGACATCTGAATATAAATGGCTATAGTCTCTGCTAGCCCAAGGGCACGTAAGGTCACCAAGATGCTTGCAAAAAATGTCACTATGTTCAGTGCTGAAGAGTGAATTCAGCCTCCCGCTCAGAATAACCAAGCTGGAAAATGACCCTTTTCCAGGGAACAATCAGTATTTAATAACACTTGGAAGTTAAGAAAGGAGAAAATTCTACAATACATCTCTAAAACAAAGCAAAAGAAACACAAACAAACTTTGCTTTCAGATAACCTTGTATGCCATGCAGAATCAGAGAACCATAGAATAGTTTGGGTTGGAAGGGACCTTCAAAGGTCACCTAAGTCCAACCCCCTGTAATGAGCAGGGGTTAAAAGAATCAAAAAGTTAAACACCCCCAAAAATCATATTCCTGACCATGGTAAGAAACACTTTAAAAACAAAAGAGTACGAACGGGGCCAAGGCAAAACTCCAGCTCTACAAACACACAGTCTCTGATTTTATAGTGCTGCCCACCCCCTTCCCCACTTCCATCAAACCGAGCCAAAGCTTTCACCTGCACTTCCCAGGAGGTGACAGTGACACATGTTCCCTGAAGCCACCTTCTCAGGTAGAAGGACAGACAGAGAACAGCCAACTGGCCTGGATATTACCAACTATTGCACTTAGCAGACAGGACAGCAAGAACCCCCCCTTTCTTACCCCATCGCAGGGACTTGCTAAGGTGCTGGTCACCTGCTCATAGGCAGCCACAGTCTCCGCAGTGCTAGAATGGCTGAAAGGTTTTACAAAGAGGAAATCACTCTGGTCAGACATGGGCGAAAAACAAGAGGTGTAATTCTGCACCTGGGAGGTCAAGCCCCCTCCTCCCACGTCCAGGTACTTGATGAAGCCATCTGGCTTCATTTGCCCACGGAAATGGGAGGCAGGCTTGCGGTCAGTCCCTCGGCAGCAACCCGCAAAGGTCCAGCTGGCAGTGCCAGCTTTGAGACACCGGGCAGCTGCCACAGCAAACATCACACAGGACACAAGGGAAATGGACACCAAGGAGATGATGAGGTAAAGAGTTAGGTTGGTATCCTTGGGAGAAGATTTGGGGAGGTCCAAGGACTTGGAAAAGTCCTGCACACTGTTTTCCTCTGGAGAAATTACTATTACCACAGAGGTTGAGAGGGATGGTGTCCCATTGTCCCTCACTTCAACCACCAGCCTGTGGGGATCTTCTGACTCTCTGAGAGCCTGTGCAATCCTTATCTCTCCAGAGCGGCGTTCCACTTGGAAAGGCAAAGCCTCAGCAGTCTCCTGCAGCTGGTAGGACAACCAGGCGTTATGGCCACTATCAGCATCAACAGCTACAATTTTGGTGACCAGATAGCCAGGTTCTGCCAAGACCGGGATGGTTTGGTGGAAAGCAGAGCCCTTAGGGACGGATGGGTAGACAATGGTGGGGGCATTGTCATTCTCATCCAGGACAAACACATGGACCACAGCAGTGCTACTCAGTGCAGGAGACCCACCATCCTTCACC
>JBCJKH010051687.1:0-18597 GCA_039877255.1 Loriculus beryllinus
CACACTAAACCATGTCACCCAAGGCTCTGTCCAACCTGGCCTTGAACACCACCAGGGATGGAGCATTCACAACTTTCTTGGGCAACCCATTCCAGTGCCTCACCACCCTCACAGTAAAGCACTTCCTCCTTATATCCAATCTAAACTTCTCCTGCTTAAGTTTCAACCCATTATCCCTTGTCCTGTCACTACAGTCCTTCGCGAAGAGTCCCTCCCCAGCATCCTTATAGGCCCCCTTCAGATACTGGAAGGCTGCTATGAGGTCTCCACTCAGTCTTCTCTTCTCCAGGATGAACAGCCTGAGCTTTCTCTTCCTTTCCTCAGAAAGGAAGTATACTGGGGGAGAAAGAAAGCTTAAAAACACTTTCCTAATTTTAAAAGTAAAAATTACATTTTTAATGCTCCTACAATCGATCAGTCTGGTGGCAGCTGACTGAGATTCTGATTCAATGCTTTTTCTCCTCTCACTTTCTGACTCACCATTACTGTCAACCTGCTCCTGCAGGCTCTTCTATAAGTGTCAACTTGTCCCTTTGAAAATCATCTTCAAAGAAAACAGTGTTTATTAATAAACTCCTATGGAAGTTTCCTTTGCTCTTTAAAAAAAAAAAAAAAAAAAGAAAAAAACAGTGACTTGTAGGTCTTGAGAATTTTAAAAAACCCCTAATTTTATGATAGCATTTATTTTTATACAAATTTCAGCTACTGAAATGTACCCTCCAGCTCTGTTCATATGAGATTTTTTTTTAACTTAATGGACTTGCTAGGAAGAGTCCCTGTGCATGTGTATGTTTCCTTTAATGAAGTTTTAATAACATGGTGTATACATTTACTTTCTGAAAAGTAATGAAGCTGTGCCTTAAAACAAGAACTCTTTCTAGTTTTCAGTTACAACCTGCAGGTTTGACTTCATAAGCACAGACCTGTAATCAAATCAGTGATCTGTTGCAAGAAAGGCAAAAGCTAATATAAATAAAACTAAACAGAACATGTAAAATTTGATAAACAATTGGCTTAGTGCTTGAGGATATATATGCATGTCTTGTTTTGCATAATAAAATTTAAATGTAAATTGACCATATAAAACGATACATTTATTATGGAATTTTTAAAATAATATGTATAACACTTTTACAAATTTAAAAACTTAGAATTATGTTCATCATATATGGGTTCACCTAGAAGCTGGGAATTTTACTTCAATACTACCTGCACTTGTTATTCCCAGACTGCAAGGCATTTAGAGACACAAATACTCAAAAAAACCCTCTGGTAGTTGTAATTTAGAGGTAAATTAAGAAACGAGTATGCAGTCTCCTTATGTATAGCTTCATGTATCATCTCGCTCAATAGCCTGAGGCACTAGCAAGCTTTCAGCATGAAATTTAGTGCTAGAGCATGCATACCTGAGTTATTGTATATCATGCATACTAAATATATGGCTTTTATAGACATATAAATCACAACATCAGGATTCTTGTGTTTTCCTAAATGTAAAGTTGATCCTAATCTCACCAAGGTGGCTAAATTTATCTTAATAAGAGAATGTGATCCTGTGCAAAGGTTATGCTTGGTGAATCATCAAAAGAAAATACGTATTCTTCAGGTAATAGGAGTTTAAGTAAATGTAGAGAATAATTGCTCAACTTTCCTTAAGTTTGGATCATCAGCAAAGAAACACAGTCAGTGCCACACTGAGGACTGGGCCAGTCACTAGTGGGGACACCAAGTAAAAAGTGTTAGGAACCGTTTTGAGCCCTGAGGGCAGGTTGCAGAGTTTGGCATGGCTCACATCAGCATGACAGGGTTCTCTTTTATAGGCTTTTCTTCCTCCACCTTAATCTTACCCCACAAAATAAAATCAGTGTTAAACATTTAAAACATTTAAACATTTAAATGCTAATGAGACTATTTGTTGCCTTTGCCACTTCTTTATAGAAACACTGAGCTTTTCTGATTAAAGTATAACACAATTTCAAAAAGCACAGTTAATGTAAATTGCCAAAACAGACGCAGACTCTAAAAGAAATATTGGCTGTTTTCCCTCAAAACACAAACAGACAATCCTCCCTATTTATAAAGTCCTTAAACAATGTGATAACTGAGATATTTTTTTACAATCTCCTTAAAGAATACAAGAAGTTCTCCCCACCTGTTCTACTACTGTGTAGGTAAAAGAAAGCATGAAAAGCTAAGTAGGTTTCTTTCAATCATGGCTTTTGACATCAATGAGATGAGATAATCCATATTTAATAAAACAGTGCAAAAGTGATAACTAATTATTTTCCTATTATTGTAGCCCTCTCATAACATTTGGGATCTTCAAAGAGCCCTGCATTTCAAGCAAAAAAGATAACTGAATGGAATCCTGCAAATAAAAGCCAAACAGGCTGAACCTCTGCCTACATGGACGGGTGCACTCTCATTTATTCTCTTCCCCCCATTTCTGCAGCCTTTCAGAATGAGACAATTCAAATACTTTGATCCCCTTTGGTCACTGGCATCACCAAACTTTACTCAAGCATTGCTATGCTGAAGAGCAAGAAGCAGAATACTGCAGGTCTAATAACTTAGAACAAACAGCATCACCCAATGGCAGAAATTCAAAACTGCAGATGACAGTCTGTGCTTTCTCTTTCCTAAGATACAAAGAAAAAGCAGGAGAAAGTGAAAGAAAACCCCAACAATCCACAACTAGGGAAACCAATGGTCTCTATCTCAAGACTAAGTAGGTGTTTTGATACAGCCTCATGTGCTTAAACAGGAATTTTAGCAAACATTTTTGAGGGTTAGTGACAGAAATGACACTGGCTCGAAAGCACACAGGTGAATAGAACTGAAGGCTTTTGATAAGGCAAAGCCATGCTGAAGTATGCAAGATAATTCACCTCTAATGAACCTAACAATGGGCTGCCACATGAGTGCAGGGAATTAAGTAACTGAACTCCACTTTGATGAAACAGAAACCAAACACCAGACTTGTGTAAGCACATTTGTAAACTTCTACCTAGCTTGATGCTTCTCTAATTTTGGTGGGAAAATTAATATCAGGGTTCAGTAGCATGTGTTCAGCATCCTGCTTGCTGACCACTGGTCAGGAATCTTCCACCACCCCCTTCCACAAGCCTTCACATAAAGTCTCTTTTATGTCCTCCTCACCCTGAATGTAGCACAGAGTACCACTAAACCCATGAGTTAGCACAGTAAATTCATCACAAAATGTAAAATATCACATATGTGATATTTCCTCCATTATTTCCTCAACAAAACCCCCAAATAACTGCATGTAGGATGGCAGTTAAGGTAAGGCAGGGAAACTCCAAGTTCATACCCAGGTTAGAACAATGAAAAATTACACAGAAAGCTAATGAAATTCCTTTTTATCGTAATGGAAAATATGTGTCACTTGTATCTGACACCAGTAAAAGCAGAAAGAATTTGGATTAACAGCTCAGACCCGAGCTGGAGAAAAAATATTCAGAAAGGCAGACATTTTTCTACATATGGTGGTCTTGCTTTCAACAATCAGCAACACTGACAATAAGTAGGAAACACAAATTTCCTGCCTTCAATACAGGGCTCAGTACATCTTCCAAGACCCTTTAAAAAATAGAATAATTATTAGCCACATCAGAAGGTGGTTATTTTAGTAATGGTTTTCATAACAGTGAGTACCCCCCAAAAATTAAGTTCTTCACCAGCTAGTAAACTAGTGAGAAACATTTTTAGTTGATACAGTCCACTTAACTGAGAATGATACATGGAACAACAGTGAAAAAATTCTGAATACCTCAGAATATTTTGCAAGCCACTGGAACTTTACCATTCTTTGTCTTACTGAAGCATTTAAATCCAAGCTGGAGAAAGGAAAAACAAAGCTGTCAGGACTCCTAGACTCCTTTTTCTGGATGCAAGGCCACATCATCTCCCATTATTATAGGCCTCAAAATATATACCTGGACAAAGAAATGACAAAGCTGACTGAGACTGCTGAGGAAAGCAAAGACATTTTCAGATTTCAGTGGACTTTAACCTAGGATATTTACCCAAAAGATGCTGGAGCTATTCTTGAAGAGAGAAAACACCTGCAAAGTCCAGGAGAACACTCTTCTGTTTTACAAAAGAGGTTAATATGCCAAGAAGCCACCTGTGATATCCACAGCACAGCTGTAAACCCTCATTATATGATTTACTCTGTGTTAACAGAAATTACTGCAAGCAGCGATGATGACCACACAATATACATTTCAAGCAAGTACTATGTCAGGTCATTCTGCAAATGGATACATCTAAAAAGCCGGCTACAGCACAAAACACTCTCTGCTGAACACCAAGATTACACACATGGTAGACGTGAATTGATAACTACTATCCAGTCCACTGGGCCAGGAAAACAGTTTCAGGAATCTCTGAGAATTCTTCCATATAAAGGCCAATACCTTATCTTTTTTCAATTTCAGTCTGTTGTAAAATGAGTATTTTTCAGATGAGGTGCTCCTCCCTAGGCAAATTAAATATAAATGCTATAGATGCAGTTTCAATACTTAGAATAAGATTACTGTGAGTCTGAAAAAGGTCTGGAAATGGCTGTTTGACAACAGCGTGCTGAGCTTTGCTTTAAAAAGGGCTAGAGTCTTGTGTTGTGCTGCAATGGTAATAGGGTTCAACAGCAAACAGGATTCAAAAACCATCCAGAGTCAAGAACAGGCCAACAAGCCTGAAAGCTGGTACTGACTATGGAAAGGTATACAGAGCCAGCATGTTTTAATTCTGAATGTTAGAAGACATCTAGTCATCTTACTCTTTTCTACCTTCCCTTTTCAGTATAAATCAAAGCAATTAATTTCTAGAGGTATCCAACATCTTAATTTAAAAGACTGAACTTCACAAGATAATCTTCCTCTCACAGCCTTCCTTTTACTTCAAAATACCCAAGTCCTGTTCTTGCTTTTGCAAATGTATGCTGCATAGAATTATTCTACAGACATCTTCACACTGGCAAAAGCCAATGTAGTTTACACTTATGTATATTCAAGGTTTGGTCAGAATCTCAGCCTATGATTCATGAGAACATAATAATAAACAGATGGATCTTTATACCCCTTTATCTGTTAGATGGCAATTATAGTAATCCTTCACACGAAGTAGGGCAATAACATACAAGAAACGAAGTATGGTACTGTGCATATGTCAGCCTTCACCTAATCACTGAGGATACCCAGACAATCAATATGTGAAGGTATCTTTAATGTAGTGTGCAATTTAAATATCAAATGGAAGCTGTTCAAAATAAAAGCTTTAGAAAAACAAAAAATAGCTTATGCACTACTAAAATTACCTTTAATATGAAACTTTGACTGTACCTAAGTGCATCTAAGTTCCTTGCAAGAGAAAATTTCAAGTGAACCTGGTCAAACTGGACAAGTCACAAGGAATGACTTATCAACTCTACCAATTGCCAAAAATTGGTAACTGGAATAGAAGCAGGACAAGAGGAAATATTAGCTTGTTGCCTATAAATGGGCAGCACAACATAATAGTTTTGGATTATTCTCTAACAACAAATCAATCACACTGTTCTAAAAATAATACAACACTTCATAAATGATACTGCAGTGGGCATGTATCTCTGACCTAAGGTCAAAAAAAATCCACATCAATCCTTTAATATTTGTAGTGTCCCACCACTTGGAGATCTTGCAATTCTTTTCTATTTAAACAGTCTCCAGCACTTTGAAGAAAATCTTGGCACTTCATTAAGCGATTGTGACAGAACCGAAAACTAAAATAAAATCCATATGGGACCAAGACTAGAGACAGTTACCTTGGATGTCAAAACAGATACTTTTAAAGACACTCTTGAACCAGAGATACTTTTCTACTTGGAGGAAGTCTATACCAGTTAGGTAGAAATCTTGTTTCCCCAGCAAAACCTAGGCTTTTTAAAGCGCTTCTCTGAGAAAGCCCATTTTAAGCTTTATTGCTGACTTCTACAGTGCTATACCTAGAAAAAACTTACCCAATAAAGGGCTCAGTCCTGCAATTCCCTGAATGCTTTGTCCATATCTAGTAAAGCATTAAAACATACAGACAGGCACAACATTAGAACAGGCCATTAAAACAGTGGAACCCTGCAGAACTCTGCAGTTAGCTGTGAAAGAGCTCACAACTTTGGATCATCCATATTCAAAAGGCTCCACTGTTTCTGCTCCTCTTAAATAAAGAATCTTGCCCATTTTTGGCTTATGTTTAAAATTAGGAAAATATGATAACCACAATTATGTAGGTTTCTAATGAAGAAATCAAAGCAGTTTATTTCTCCCCCTTCTCTCACAGATAAATGTGGGATGCTCTTCACTGCAAGTAACTCAAATCCTGCCATGCCAGGAAGAATGTAATTACTTTAAAAAGTTAAACCAATCCTGAAAAAAACAAACAAACCAAGAAAAACCCCCAATAACCCAGAAATTGGATAACCTCATAGAGTCTGAAAACCTCAGGCAAGAAAAAGGCAATTGTTAAGTAAAACAAAATATATGTCTTTAGTTTAAAATTTTCTATTTTATAATCACTACAGCAAGAAGACTAAGTTAAGGAGCCAAATGGTGACAATTTTATCTACAGGTGCTGGCACCTTTTTCTAACTGTATTCTAACTGGATTCATTACACGCCCTGCCCCAGTGAAAAAAAGAATGAAAAACCAAATTCCAAACAAGTCAAATCTTGTTTATACTTTCAGGCAGAACAGTCTTCAAATTAGGAAGCTAGTCTCATACAGAGCAATTTGGCTTAGATATATATATATATAAAAATATCAAAGTTACGGTAATAACATAAACCAGTATCCAGATGTTTTATTTGCTACTTTATTCTATAGAAGCTTCCACCCCCCCAACCACCTTTTCTTCCATAAAACCTTCTCAAGCCTGCAGTGACAAACCCCAACATAATTATATTAGAGGAAGCATTGCTGCCACCTCAAATAAAAAGCAGGCATGTAAAAAAAGTCCTTCATAAATTGTTCACTCCATTAGAGTGATTCCATTTTGGTAGGAAGGTGCCAATACCAAAGACAACCCTGTATTTCAATTTTTTCCTCTATATAAACAGAGCAACTTTATCAAAGAAACACACACTGAATTCAGAGATTAATATCCTACCATTGGGTGCATCAGCATCTCTAGTATCTAAAATGCCATTGGCCTAAGGGTATGGATTACTTTATTTACCTGAAGGCATCAGTTTTGCTTTAAACAGCTGATTAAGAGACATCTCAGAGATACACTTGTGCACATCCACTATTCTGGAGAGCACAGAGGTCTCTCAGCTTATATCAAATTATCCCAAGCATATATCAGACTATCCCCAGGATACTAAATGTATTGCTAGAGTAAGCAAGAAGCAATAAGCTACCTATCCTATCAGTAACAAGAGTCAAAGACAGCAAAGCCAATGCAAACAGATTACAGTACCAAATCCAAGCTGAGTGCTTTGTTCTAAGTTAGGCTTAACTTTGCATTCAGAAACATCTAAAATTTCCCTTCAGGATCCCTCTCAAAAGGCAACAGTGCAGTCTGATCTCAGCAGCCACATGTTCTGCCAGTTGGCTGCTCCCACATTGCAAGTAACACAGCTCATGTCTCACATCTAGCTTGTTCCAGACAACATCCTTCAGTAATAGTTTTCACAGGATAGAACCCTCAGGCAATTCAGACTCCCCTGTTTGATCTCAGAGGTAATAGTGAACACTAGAGTGAATAATGAATAAAGACTGCGATTAAACTTCGTCAAGCTTTCTACTTCCTTTCAATCCTCTATGTACTCCAGCAAGGTTGTGTGATTGAAGTTTAATTCCTCTCTTTACAAGAGAGGAGGGGAAACAATGCAGAATAAGGTCTACATTATTTCATTCCTTACTCAAGTACTGATAATACTTGCAATTAAATCAAGTATTTTAAACAAGTCATACTGCATAAACATCTCACAACATAAACAATACTTTTAGGGAAAGGTAATAAGTTTATACAGAGTAATGCTATTTGTCACAGCAAGGCAGAGATCAGTCATCTCACCTTCCAGTATACATTCTTGTAAATGAGCAAAGAAAGAGAAGTGCAGATTAATTGCTGTGACCTATTTTGTATTTATTTCATTTCTACAATAAAGGATTATAACCTCTACACTTCATCCATTAGGCTTCTTTCAGAAGTTTTATTCTTTATTAAAACAGTTCTACTACACTAAACCAGCACAAAGAACTGCACTGAATCCATCACTTCATAGTGGAAAAGTGAGAGCAGAAATTAGGTATAAATTCTGTCCAAATGACAAATCTGAGGTGTTCAGAAGGCAAGTCAAACAAAGTGAGGGGAATACGGAGGAGTTTTCACTTTTTCTTTAAGAACTTCATTCAATAACTACCAGCCAAAGCCTCCATTTCTTGCTCAGCCTCAGAACTCATCTCCTTCCTTCCAGAATATTTAAGAAAAACACAATGTGTATTTGTGAAAGAGACATAACAAAATACAGGATCACACCACATGCATGATAATAAGTCTTTACAGCTTTTCCTTCTATAGAGGCAGAAAGCACAAGAGAATTGCCCATCAGCTTCAGGCTTTTGGCGGGTTCAGCACAGAAGTAGGTCAAAATTTGGTGTCTCAAGTACAACACTTATTTTTTCTTCTCTCCTCTTTATGCAAAAGTGTACACATCTAAAGACATGCATGTACCAAACATTTATCAGTCCAAAATTATCAGACATTCTTTTTACAAATCCCAACCCATCCAGCCTACAAAACATGCAAGTGGGCAGTAAGCCTGACAAGACCCATTTTAATAACTGCATCTTACTATATGACTTAAATATCTGCCCACTCCTTTATATCTTAAGAATTTATCGCAATAGTAAATATCACATAGTAAATAAAACTATGAGGAAAAAAAGATGCAAAGAATGTACTGCTGATGCTAACAGAGTACAGTGCTTTTTAGAAAAACAAATGACGTAAAACAGAAAGTGAAGAAGCAATAAAGCACTCTATTCTCCATTTCTTCATTACAAGATTTTTCTCTGCTGCCCACAAACCAGTGCACTAATCCCTTGCAATTATTGTTCTCATTGCAGGTGGAAACCATAAACAGAGATGGTGATGCAGCCTTTGCAGAGCAATTATCCTTCTACTTCAGGCTTTCTGTTGCTTTAACTCTAATGCCCCAGCAGACATGTGGTGCATGAAACATAGGCTGGCTCAAGACCCACCTGCAGAGAACAGGCAGGTAGTCACTCAACTCTTGAAGAAGCTCCTCAAGACAGTGATGCAACTCTGTCCACTTAGGGCACTTAGCCCAAGTCGCCACTGGGGTCTAATGGCTTTGGGGACTACTCACGTTTTCAGAATAGGTCAGGCAGACCAACACCAAGCACTAAGGTTGTATTATAAAATTAAGGGCTATATTTTTTATTATTTATTAGTAGTAGTAGTACACAACTACTCCATTTACTAATGCATTATCACTGTTCCTGGGAAAAGAACTCCACTAGGACTAGAAATTACAACAAAATATTAGAGAAAACAAGTGTAAAAGTCTCAGCTAATTAAGAGTCAGAATACTAGCAGTGCTGTTCAAAAGCCTTTGGTAAGTGTCCTCTCAAGCCAAACAACCAGCTAAACTGACTGCAGAGAAAGCCACTTTCCCAGCTTGTGCCTAGAATTCACACAAAGTCACACAAAAGCAACAGCCAACAGTAAAGCCCAAGTTCTCTCAGATGTGTTGCCCAGTATGCTTGTTACATAAAAATACAATCTACCCTGTATTATATTACTTTTGACTGAATACAGAAAGTAAACTCTGTTTAAACCCAATAATGGATATAAAGTAAGAGCTATATTGTGAGATACTACTCTAAAGAGAGGTTTGGGAATCCAGGAACTAACCCCACTTTCATTCAGTTCTAGCTCCGACTCATACACCACTTTGAACAATTCACTCTCATCTCAAAACTTCAGGTTTTCTAGCTGTGCAATGATATGGGCTGCTTTCCCCTTCCTCACAAGCACGTGTTTATGTGTGGAAATGGCCTTAAAAATGACAAGTGCATTTACCAGAACCAATTTAAATGTATAAAACAAACTGAAGGTACAGACAGTGTATCATAGTATTGGCATTTCTAGAGTTTCAACGGCACTTAAATAATGTTCCATGATATCGCACAAAAGAATCTAAGTAATTTTCAAGACAGCATAAAGCAATAATATTTGCAGGCAGTTTAAGGCAAGTTAATACCCACCTTCCATTGGAAACACTAAGTCTGCTTGCCTAATTGCTCCAGGGACCTTTGAAAATCCCAGCAAAAATGAACAATAAGCAGTAAATCAACCCTTTCAAATGAAAGCAACATCCTCCCCTCCGCTATCATAAGGTATTCCACAAAAATGTATTTCACTTACACAAACACATATTACACCATAATGGGTCAGAGACTGACATATGCAAGAGTGATTAACAGTATTAATTTTTCAGAAATGTTAATATCTTTTATTATATTCTGTAACATGAATGGAGAAAGGGATGATTGTTACTGTATTTCCCATCTATATGCCCATATTATTAGCATTTGTCAAAGTCGGTAGCATTCCTCAGATTTTCCATTTCTCTATCCTGAAGAAAAATACCCAAGGACATAGGAGTGCTCCTCTCATACACTATGAAAATGCCCTGCTGTCATTATAAAAATCTAACTTGGTAGATGTTGAAAGAGTTGAAATCAGATTTGACAGCATCAGTACAAAAGAGTCTATTATTTTTGTAAAAAGAAGCATTAATTAAAAAACAAAACAAAAAAAAAATCAGGAAAAGAAGCTTCCTGGTTTTTTTTAACTGGTTTTTTTCACTAGTCAGTGCCTCAACAGCTCTTTGGCAACACAGAATCAGACTCCGTGTATCTCATCATATGTAACTTCCTAAGGAGTAACCAATATTAATGATTGTACTTTTGGTACTTGCTGACATGGGCCTCACTTGACATCGTAAAGAAGTGAAACTACTACTTTACTCCTTTACTCCTTTGGTATAGCCTTTCTTCCATGTTTTTCATTTTCCAGCCTAAAAATTACTTCCTTGACAGCAGGTGAAAACTTTGATTCAAATTAATAAAGAAAGGAAAACAAACCCAAATTTCCCTGTTCAATGACAAACAGCAAGTAACAAAGGCTACTCAAGACCATTTCTTTCCAGGACAAGGCTGCCAGAAAAAAAAGACACTTTAAGAGAAAGGGAAGATACGGGAATCAAGAGAAGGCTTCTCTAAAACAAGAAACTCACAAGGAAGAACTAGAGAAACAGAAACCTTTCACTAAGCTGAGACTCCTGTAATACTGTATGCAGTTGCTTAAGCCAAAGAATAAGATAATCTAATTGATTTTTGGAAGTGCTCAGATGAGCTGTAAGACAACATCATTTCATGACTGCTTTTCTTGCTGAGATTAGGTTAGTCTAGCAAGCCCTGGAGGAAAACCACATCTTTTATCACTCTAAGAAAAAAGGTTTTGTATTTAAAAACATGCTGTTCTTTCCTCTGTTTCCTCATTGGGGAAACAAAAGTAATTTTCCATACAGAAATTCTAAAGATAAATGGTTCAAAGTGATTTGATGGAAACAGACCTACATTTTTAAAATGGCATGAAAAAACATAAGGGGAATGAGGGAAGAAGCATTAGATACTAATTCAAAGATTGAAAATTAAATTCATGCAACGATTCCCATCCATTTCCTTCAAAGTAAACCTGAGCTTTAGTCTCAGATATTTTCTTTACAAAGAAAGCATAAATGTGAAAACAACAAAGGAATCCGTCACTGGACTGCATTCTATAGGACTAAAGTAAAAGACAGGCATACATTACATTGTTATTAAGAAGTCAGCATATCTGTGATAGTAATTCCTTTACATGACCAGTTCTATCCAATCTAGATCAACAACATATTTTCATTAGTAAAGTTACGGTCAGGTATACTCTTCTGTTCACATGTCATAGTTCTGCCAGAAAAAGGTACAAACTTACCTTGTCTTGGTTTTCTTTATTTTTGTAACACAAATTTCCAATCAAACGAATGAGATGAGATTTAAAATCCACAGCTGGATGCAAAACTTCTTCCTGCCCTGTCCTAGCATGTGTGGCAGTAAATACATTTACAGTCTGTTTCCCAGCAAGATGAGTTAATCTCAGGGTATCTACAGAAAACAAGAATATTTAAATTAATTACAACATGAAAATTAGTATCACTTTGCACAAAACTTTACTACTAATTGTTAGGTTCAAAGTCAATCAATATAATTTGAGATATTTAGCAATTATGTCAAGAGAACTTCAAAAATTTTTGAAATTTCTTAATTTGTGCTAGCATAACCATAAAAGGCCGTCATCTCAAGGTCAGAAGGTGGTTTTGCATCCTTTTTACACCTCTACATAGTTTAGACAGGAAGTCTGAAGGCTGGTGCTATCAGTCTACTTGAGTTAGAATTTGCAGGCTGTTGATTCGGGCACAGTAAATACATTGCTAAACTCAAGGTTTTTTTAGAAAACTTAATATAGCTAAAGCTTGTCACAACAAAACATCCTAATCACAAAATTAACTTTTTTTCTCTCTTTTCCAACCCGTCCTAGCTCTGTAGCATGAGAGGATTTTGAGTACAGATAGCACCTTGACACACCTTAACAAACCCTTCAGTGCCGCAATCTTGTCAACTAAGACATACTAATGTCCTGTATGGCAAATGCCAGTTTATAGCAACTAGGATTTTTTTCTACAATGCTCCAGGGAGAAATCAGGGAGAAAAGAAACTAAAATATGTGAAAACAACATCCTACAAAGAGACCACACCTAGAAGAAAAGTTGAAATCATGTGAACACCTGAGAGCTCATACAGCTGAGAAGAAAATTCACTAAAGGCTGCACTGATATTTCAAAATTAAGAAGTATTTCCCTTCTAAGTGACCTGCAATACTAAAAAATGTCCTGTTATGCCACTGTCCCCAGGATTCTTTATGCAACTTACATTAGAACAATGAAGACACAACAACACCAGGTTACAGAACAGGGTGGCAATTAACCCCTATACTCATTCTGTTCTAGATGTGGCAACATCCATTGCAGAATGAGCACTAGATTTCCTGGATATAAATCGGAGGAACCATCATTTTAGCTTCACACCCAAATGGTTGATACAGGAAGGAAAAAAAAAAAAATCTTTGTGCTGATAAAGAGGCAACTAGGTTACCTTGGTAGGTTTTTTTTTAAATACGAAACTATACTACATAGGGCCTAGAGGCCTCCTCTATGACAGCTACCACTTAATAGTTGTTCATATTCTGAAACAGGAAAAAAAAAACCCAACCAAACAACACTCTCCTGACTGTCCCTAAAAATGTCATCATAAAAATTGCTTTTAACAAACTCTTCTTTCACAGAAACAAATGGTTTTGTAAATTCACGAAATTTGTCAGTCTCGCAAATTTTTCATGGCATTTCACTTTGTGGGCTGCCTTGCCTTAAAGTCTTACTACTTCCCCACACACAACACATAAGAGGCCTTCCTAAATCTTCTGCCTGTCCTGAAGAGGGATCCCTGAAGAAAATGATTTAAATCAAAAACAAAAATCAAACAAAAACTCCATAAAAAATAACTAAAGCTCTTCAAATTTTATTACAGTGCAGACTAAAATGCAATGAGCAGTTCATCTACCTGGAAAGAGAAGTATAGGAAAAAAAACAGAAGATGGAAAAAAACCAGCCACCTTCCATGCATGATGCCAACTCAGAGAGAACAGTGCTCGCTCAAACACTGCACACCAACACCACACAGCAACTGCTCACAGGATGTCACCCATACTCTCAACTAAAGGACACTTCAGTCTGCCATTCTCTCATCCCAAAGAGCAGTTCTTCCAAAATGCCCCTCAATCCTAAAGACCATTTACCTCCCTGGTGATATTCCCCAAACACTGTGCAATCGAGCTGTTAACAGTGCTAAAGGTATTGTTAATATTGAAGCATTAGGGTCTAACGTAATCCAACAATTACTGGAAATAGCAAAATAGTCTCCTTAGCTGATGCTTAAAAGATTATTCTGGTATTTTTCAGAATAATCTGATTTTTCAGAATCACGTTTTTGCTAACTTCTAACAGGAAACTTTTCATCATATAAATTGAAGAACTTATTCATCAAAATATCTGTTAGACTAAAATCTTTAGCACTATTTATCCTTATTCTTCTGGTCTTCTGAGTTAAATATTGAAGATGATATAACACATTAATACAGGGTATTTTTCCCTTTCTGCTAATACAGAATTAAAGCAGTCTTGTAGCCAAAAGGTAGCATTAAAGAAACTATGCAAGTACATAAATTATTGTTGGCTGAGGGCATGTGAGCAATAAAAAGGATGCACATGGTAGCAGTGTTCTAGCCTGCACTCATTTCATTAGCCTGGAGACAGCTGTGGAGAAAAGCCAGGCTGTGCACGGCTAGAGACAGGACCACTTCTGTGTAAACTTCTAAACTTAACTGAACTGCAGCTCCCTGAAATTCTCATTTAAGTTTACTTATACAAGCATTCAGATGATACAACATGTACCTTTCAGTTTCCTCAAAACATACACACATGCACAAAATAGATCTTGTTGTTAGTCATCTTACTGTAAGGAATAAAAATATAAACCTGCCATCAAAAATAGGTTTGGCATTTTTTTGGTGGTGGTTTTTCTTTTTTGTGTGTTGGTTGTTGTTGGGTTTGTTTCAGGTTTTTGGTGTGTGGGCTTTTCTTTCAGCAAAGCACCTCTGAAATCTCAAAATAGTCACAATTAACAGCTGTTTCAGCCTCTTTTTTTCCAAAATATTATGTATTTCTCCTTAAAATTCAAAAACTTTCATAATTTTCTCAGAAAATGGTGGTACTCTCAGAAACTGCTAAAATTTGGGAAGGCACAGGCATACATACACTTCCTCCTCCCTCTTCCCCAAGTATATAGGGTTTTTCTGGACAATACTGGCTTAATTTTCTTTGTGTACAGCTCTTTGCTGTTCCTTAGCAGAAGACAAATTGTTTCAAACTGACCTTTAAAAGTAACTGAATTTGGTTAAGAACATTCAAACTGCACTTTGTTTCAGTTTTCAGGAATTTGGGAAACAGAAGGGAACAGGCATGGAAAAGTCCTTTTTCTACCTCTTGAGGAAATTCTTCCCCACACATTCAGTCTGGGGAAGAACATAGGAGGCAGTTGTCCTTTGCACAGCTCTCACTGCATAAATAGTACATTGCTCTAGTTGAATCAAGCCTCTGTTGGGTAATAGGAACCAACAGAGCAAGAGGAGAAGCAGAAAAATTCCAGGAACAAATCAAATATTTGAAAATGTAGATTAACTAAATTTCCTATTTATTTAATTAAAGGTTAGTATCATAATTACCATCACTTGTGAAAAACATGTTTTATTCGCAGAGCAACATGATTTGGAGCAAGCCAACAGCTGAAAAACCTTGTGGCTTTTCACTCACCTATGGCTGTTTCAAGCAAACCAGGCAAAGTCTGTAGATATTCTAGCTGTCCATTGTTTGATGTCATTTCACAAAGAACATCAAGAAGACGAATTGCAACCAGTGCTTCCTGTAAATTAATATGACATTCATGAAAATGGCTTATGAAGGATACCAAAAGAACATAAAACTGGCAATCTAAACATAGGACAGGAACTTTCAGCACCTCAGGTTCTCTGCAGGTCTTCTAAACTGCCAAGAATACATTTATATAAAATGAGGACATCTTTCCAGAATAACAACAATGTATTACACTGCAATGATTTCTACAGTCAACCAAGGTTATACGTGCCCTGAAAAATCATGGGGAAACCAAAACAGAGCCATAAAGGATAAAATTTTAACAAAAACACAGTCGCTTCCAAAAGCAGAAATACAGAAAATTACTAGCTGAGAAAATTATTTCTGTATAAATGTTTTCTTTGAGTTTATTCAGTAGGAGCGTCCCACTTTAAAGACACAAATGCTGCCTGCAAGACACCAATTTGTTATCCGCAGGAATTCTGCAAAGTTCTGTGGTCACATGAACTTTGGCTGCGAGAATTTACATTATTCTTGGGTAAACAGGATTGGGATCAGAGATGCAGCATTTTGGTTAGGTATGAGACACAATTTTATTTGCATATTATTTATTCAGCCAGAGAACTATTTTTTTCTCACAGACTATATTGACGTGTGCTCATAATGACAATCCAGCACTTACAGAAACTACCTGAAGAGTGTACAGCATAATTTGGAACACCATATATTGCTCAAGAACCATACTGTGACTGCAAGATGAGTCAACATAAGGTGTGGTATGTAAACTGCAAGTAGCCTTGAAAAGACTCAGACATAGGTCACAGTAACTATTCCTGTGTTGCCCGGTCCTGGACAAAGAAACATTTACTTACCAACAGTATAACATTTTGAATCCACATGACAATGTAACATAATTGAAATTATCAGCAATAGTGTTCAGTAATTAAGCACTATGATTATATCCATTCTTTGCTCCTGGGAGGCAACAAATCAGTACAGGGTCCAAGTCCTAAAGCTGTACTTTCATTTTTTCTCCCTCACACAGGTATAGGACGACACAGATCTTCCCTACATTATTCAACAAATTGCTTTTAATAGCACAAAATCAGCCAATACACTGGTCATTGTCCTGTTATAAAGTAGGAATACCCCAACTGTATTTCAGAGACAGTAAGCTGGTATTTAACATTTTTAAAGCCATTTTGCATTGTTATAAGACAGTAGCTTAACCATAAGTCCCTTCAGCTCATACACTTAGCATTTATCTTTGCATAAGAAAATGTTACATGCTTTACATCTATAAAGCAAGCGAGTATTAATAGTCAACTATAAATCACACCAGAAAGGTACAATGGCCCTTGCTGCCTATGCGCACCCCATTACCCATGTACATAATGCAAGCTCTGTAATGGCGGACGCTGTGAGTTGTGGCCTTTCCTATTTCAGCCTTATCCTTTTCACCGTCTCCCATTTTTCTATTCTTTTACTTTTTTTTGAATGCATTTCCTCACTGTCCTCTACATAATTCTTCCCAGAGCCTTATAAATACCATCTCTCCCTTCTATCCCAACATCCGTTTCAGTACCTCAAGTGTTCCATCTAGATTTAAGAAGAGGAACCGATTATTTAAAAATCACAAACAAACCCCCAAATTCTTATCCACATTTGAAACTTGATACTTCAAAAAAACCTGTTTAAACATTTCTGGTTGGGTTCCCCAACACCACCCCAACTTTCCAATTTTATTTTTTTTTTCACCCTCCACTTGTGTGAAAGAAAGGCAATAAAGCAGAACACTTTAAGTTCAGCAACAAGACGCTGTTCAAACCCCCAAATGTTTTGAAATATGACAGCCATCCTGATGTGGATATAATCTGAAAAGTAAATAAGGAAATAACTGAAGTTTTAAAATAAACATATTTCAAGAGAGACTCAGAGAAATGTTCCTTATAAAGAGATGAAATTAGAATTTAAAATCCAGGGAAGGGTTTTATTTTGCAAGTATGGTTGAAAGTTACTGAGAGCAAAATGATGCTGAAGTCAGGCTTCTAATGGAAAAGTTATTTAAAACACTGGTTTAAGCACTGCAGAAGCATATGATTAGCTTTTCTTTGGTTTAAGATGGAAGCTGCAAGACCTGAGTTTCCTTTGGGAAAAGAAGCCATGTCTACATATAATAAATTAAACAGTAGATGGGACTCCCAGAAAACATTTTGGAAGTCAGGCCAGTTCAAGGCTTGTTCCCAAAAGGCAGTTTTCAAATGTGGCCTTCCAGTTTTGGAGTCTAAGACAGCTTACTAATACAGACATAGCCTGACCAAGGCACTTGGCTTCAGGGCCACAGAACAGTCCACGCAGAGTTCAGTTTAATATCACAGATGTTGCCTACAGCATTTTTAATGACAGACTCTACACGCACAACTGCAATTTTTTTTTTTCAGTGAAGCACAACTCTTATGCAAAACCTAAGATATTGATATAATTAAGGAGAAATTGGTGCAATTTTTGTTACAAGAAAATGAACAGCTTTACAAATTTAAGTTGGAAATTCTCTTTACCCATAGCAAATATACATTATGAATAAATGTATATACACAATATGCATATACAAACACTTTCTACTTTTGTCACTGCTCTCCACTAATTCAGCTATTGTGACTTGTAGTTTGCACTTTGTGCTCATCGAATGATCCACATTTCCCACCAAACAGTGATACTCAACTTAGCATACATCATGTTTATGTGCAAGAAGAATAAAAAGTCAGTGTCAAGCAGGGCAAGTTCTACAGTAAGATGCTCAATACTGCTGTCCCAGCACCTTCAAGTTGGACAGAGACCTCCTTTGGCTGGACACAAACAAATGTTTTTTTTCCAAGAACTGAAACCACAGAATACTTGGAAAGTAAACACACCGGAAAAAGAAAAAAAAAGGGGGGGGGGGGGGGGAAGAAAAGAGTGCACAACAGGGTTTGACAGGGATAGCT
>JBCJKH010051689.1:0-13053 GCA_039877255.1 Loriculus beryllinus
TTTTGATGCAGCCCAGGATACGGTTGCTTTCTGGGCTGCAAGCGCACACTGAAGCCAGCTCATGTTCATTTTCTCATTGACCAACATCCCCAAGTCCTTCTCTGCAGGGCTGCTCAGAATCTCTTCCCAACCTGTAGCTGTGCTTGGGATTGCTTTGACCCAGGTGCAGGACCTTGCACTTAGAATCACAGAATCAGCATGGATTGGGTTGGAGGGGACCTCAAAGATTATCTTGTTCCAACCCCCTGCCATGGCCATGGTTCTCTGCATATTTCACACAAGAGGGTGATGCCTTCACAATGGAAACAAGCCAGAGGTAAGGGCACATTTCTCCTCTGCTCTGAGCACAAGTTAACCACCCCTTTCCCCCATGTTTATGTGTTGTAATTAAAAAATAAAGCAGTAAGTTGCTACTGATTGAAATAGCTTCCTGTTTCCATCTTGCAGATCCCACTGAAAATGGCCACTTGTGATTACAATAAGAAAAGAGCTTTTTAGAGATTGGGTTTTTGTTGTTTTGGGTTTTTTTTTGTTTTGGGTTTTTTTTTTCATATGTGACAGGATAATTCTTCCTTAGCCTGTACTTATCCTGAAATTGTGTTTTAGAAAGATAAACCCGGGAGCTGATTAACAGATGTTGTTCTCATCCTGAGTTACTCAGAAGCTCTGAGGAGGTCATATTAGCACCAAATGAGATGGTTTTAATCAGGGGTATAGCAGCAAATACAGATTAGCTTCTAATTAATACAAAATTAAGTAGTCATCAGGGATGCTGATATAAGCTTCTTGGAAGACAACAGACCACGGTTTTAAACTCTTTCTCTCTTTTCACCACCTAAAGAATAAAGGTGTCCCTAAAGAAAGGTTCCCTTAACATACACAGTGAGAAAGGTCAGAACTTAGTGCTTTCTTGAGTTTTAAAGTTTCAAGTAATATAACTTATTAAAAGCTCATTTTCTATTTCAATTTCTTGTTCCTGTCCTGTGGACTTTTGCCCAGTCATAATATCATCCTGCTCCCATGCAATGGCCTGCCAGTTCTCACAGATATCAACACTGCTATTCTGCTCCTCTGAACAGCAGTTCAGGACACTTTACTGTTTAAGACCAGATTAATAGAGCTATACTTTTGCTTACACAGCTGCATTTCCAGGGCAACTCCACCAGAGATGGATTTTCATCAGTGTAATTTTCATCAGTGTAACAGAGCAGAGTTTCTAGAAAGGAAGGGAAGATAGCGGGTTGGGGAACCTGCAAGATGTAAACCTTGTGGTAGTTTACACTAGAGTAAAGCAATAAGATGGTGAATGCTGGGTACAGAAGAACTGATACCAGACTGAAGCCTGTGAGCTTAAGGACCCAAAAGATGAAATGACCAGCAAGATTCAAGAAATGCAGCTTGGATTTGTTATATACACCATCCTTGCTGGGGCAAATACACCTTTCATGTATACAGCCTGATAGCTTTAGACTGTATGAAACTGAACACACAATACGGATGTTCTCCCATTCTGCTTTTATGAACTCCCAATGATTTAACATAATATTATTTTCGCACTTACCTTCAAATAGTTTTGCAGTTTGTATAGATCTCATTTGAATGATGTAAATCCTTCTGAATACAGTCTTAAAATGAGTTTACAAGAAGCTTCATAAATTTCTAACTGTATTGGAGATTTGCTGGGCAAAATCATATAAAAATTCGTCTAAATTACATTTCAGAGCTGGACTTTCTCTAGAGTGATAGATATAGCATTTAGGAATAGCATTTCTAAAAAAAGAAAATCATCAGTTGAAAGAACACAACCTTTCACACCTGTGAAATAGTACTCCAAGTATTTTTCAAATCAGCAGTTTAGTCATTGTAACCTTTTGGCTGGCGCACTGGAGGCATAATTCATTATTGCTTTTAGTCCAACTCCATGCAAAATATGTCACAGTGTTTTCTGGACAAAAATCTCAAAGTACACTTACATAATCATTCAAAATAAATGCATTGGATCCTGAATTACCAGTGATCCCTAAACCTGAGAGCACAACAGGACTGTATCTACTCTCAAGAATGTCTCTTTCTTGTCCTAAACTAACCCAAATCTGCCTTTGCAGCATATCCTGCAGTTTCATGTCATAAATATCAATTAAAAACTCCCAAGCAAAATTTAAAAAGTTTTAGTTTTCATGGTTGCAGGACACCAATTTAAAAGAATGTAGTTCACTTGAGAACTGCAAAGATACATTGCCAGTAATGACAAGAGAACACAATACAGAACAGCAGATAAATCATACTCTACAAAATTCACACCCTTTAGCAATTTGAATAATTGTTTTTTTGATATACCTGTATAACCTGGTGCAGAGAAAAGAAATGTCATTACTTACAAAGATAGGTATGCAATATGAAAATAACAGTTATAAACCAGACGAGCTTGTCACCAAGCTCATTGCTCCGCTATACAGATACATTTCTATGTTCTCATGGGTGCACATAACTTGCCAGTATAGACACAGTCCTTTACATAGAGGTATTTGTCTTATATGTCTTAAAATCACTGAAGGAGGAATTGAAAATCCTCTATTCTTGCATGGTTGAAAAAGCCTGTGTGTAAACATTTTTCTTAATTGTCAAAATTTCAGTATTGGTAACTGAGCAACTTTGTTGTTGGGATATTTACCTATTCCTAGATAATCGCCTTTTCGTATTTCACTTGAGGTGCAAGAAGCTCTTATCAAGAAAATAATGAAAACCTATGGTATAGCTTCTTTCATGTTAAGGACCTGTTCACATAAATAAGGGCTTTGCTGTTTTTCTGTATAAGCTAAATTCCACTTGGAGTACATTTCAACAGTAGGCTCATGTGTTTAATTTCAGACAAAAAATTTCACCTTCCCTTCCCCAGGAAAATAAAAATATCTCAGGAAAATTATATTGTTTCTATGGAGAGCTGCAGTTACTAGGAAATGCATTACTTTGATGAAAAATTCTTTACTGTATCAACTTATGACACTGAAAATCCAATGAAATAAATGCCATCTCATGTTATTTCAGAGTTACATGTGCTCTAAAACCAGAAACCAAATATACTTCAGCTGTAATCCAGTCACACATCCCAGTACGTGAGCTAGAAAATGAGCTAAATCATAAGGATACATCTGAAGCAGTTTTTTGGACACAGATAATGGTGGCCTTATTTATTTCAACTGTGAAATTGAAGAGGACATACTGAGGGTATGTGGACAAGAAAATGTCTATATAGAATATTGATATATGCCACTGAAAAAATTTATGTCATAGCTCATATCAGGAGGCATTGATAACGATGGGAGTTTGCTTAGAGGCTGAAAAGCAGGTATCTAATTCCAAGACATGTGATGGTATCTACATAACGCCACAGACAGCATACTGTAACAAAGTATACAGTTCCATCCGTACTTATTAATTATTTGGATGGAAACTTATTTGGGAACTTGGGAGAGCAGGTGACTTTGGTTCTACCACATGACAGAAATAACTTGCTGATCTATTTGCTGTTTGCAGTAATGCACGAAAAAAGTTACCTAAATGACAAATCATGACTTGGGAGAATTCTGTTGTTGGGACTTGGTGAGTATGAAGCAATCAAGTTATAACCATCAGATTAGAAGAAAACTTGCAAGCACAATTTCTGGTTTTGAGAGCTGGCCCCTGGAAAGGAAAAGCAATAATCATTTAGTAGGGTATTGTAGGAAACTCTGTACATGATTTAGAGTCTAAATGGTACAATTGGGTTGAAATATAAGTACATATCTTTTTTATTTATTTTTTTATTAAAATCCAAGTGTCTGGAGTAGCATTATAAATGCAGAAAGCATTTTCATCTCCCTGAAATTGTGCAGAGCCTACAAAAGGCTAATGGTGCAGAAGGAGAGAAGAAAGACAAAATGAAAGAATGAAGGAGGCATGAAACAAGACTAAAGGGATGATGATTGTTGAAAATAAAATGTTGCTAAACGGTCATAGCTCTGTACCTGGTTCTCCTGTGTCACCTTTGGGACCACCTCTTCCATCTCTGCCTGGTAAGCCATTGACTGCAGGAGCACTGCAGGTTTACCTGTATTAACTGAAATTGTTATCATCATCAGTGAAAGCCAAAATACCAAGTCTCTGAAAGGCAGAAGAGTAATTGCTAAGTTCACAGATCTGTGACAAATCAAGCAGAGTAGTTTAATAAGTTTATCTGTTTATATAATTTTAAAGGGTTGCTTGGGAAAGAGTTGCCTACATTGCGTAGGAAATAGACTCCCACCTTCAGAAAAAGACCAAAACCAAGGTATAGTGTCTGAACTATTTCATCTATCCTCTGATTGTAATCTTTATGTATGGAAACCAGAAAAGAAGCAACCAAGCTGATAAGAATCTGAAAATCTCAAGGTGTAATGAAAATACCTAATATAACACAGCCATCAATCTCACTGTGCTGCAAATCCATTTCAATGTTTTGTTCACTGTATGTCTAAATTTAAGGAATTCATGCCAAATGAGTCATACAGTATTCCAGTTTGGGATGAATCCTGAACTCTCCAGCTATCGTGTTTCTGCTGGGACTCTTCTTTCCATGGCTATTAGGATTGATGTATGTCTAAACTTAGAGTGATTAAGCTGTTTCTGTTGATAGCATCTCCATTATAAGCAAACACAGATAGCTTAAAGAGTAAAAAGCTTAAGTGCATTTAAATAGTAATGATCTGCTTGTCTCCCAGTTTCTCCTTTCAGATCTCGTATATTTGTAAGATACATTACAGTATTATGCTTCAGAGCCAAAGTCCTCTTGGATCCTAGATTTGCAATATTTTGCTGCCCTCTGTGAGCAGAGCAACAGTAACAGGCAGTGATGTCAAAAAGTAAAGCTCTACGTGACTTTCCGACAATTTGCATCACAGTAATTGTCCTTTATTTTAATATGAGGGTCAAATCTGAAGTAATAATTTCCCATGTATTCTGTGTTTAACTCAAAAAACAAAATGTGAGCTGGCAAAATTTCAAGGTAAATAAATTACATACTAAAGTCGATTGACCTTATTTTCTACCAGTTCTACCAGTCAAAATGAAAAAAAAGGCAGTATTTGATTGACAGATTGGGATAAGGAGAGAAAATAAAATCCAGCATGAATTTTGCTACTCATCTCAATTATTTATTTCTCTTTTTTTAAGCTTCAGAAAAGATTACCCACAGAGAGCAGCTTCATGTTTTTTTTCATCTGATAAAGTACAATATAAAATATAGTCATTAGCATATTACTGTGAGAACATTATCATCAGGGTAAAAAGCAATTTAAGAAACACCACTTCTCTGTATACTACTTTGTGCTTCCTCCTTTAGGTTCACATCAAAATGTGTGGCAATGGCATGCACCAAAATAAAATAAGGAAAGGTATTCAGCTAACTAGTGAAACAAAACTTGAATCCTGGTATATATTTCTGATCCATCTTCATGGACTCAAACCAGTTCTTAACAGCCCTCTAAGGATTTCCTCAATTTTTATACTATGTTAACTACCCAGTACCAGGGAAGTTGACATTAAAGCTGTCTTCCATGAATTCAGTAAGGCAAAGCTCAAAAGAATGGCATAATAAAAGAAATCTTGAAAACTAAATGTTAAGCTCTCAGAGAAGTCCACTCCCTACAGAGATTCAACTTCATACAAACCTTCGTTGGTTTGCCTGTCAGGAGGAGCTAAGATGTCTTTACTTCCAAAGTTATCCAGGTCTACCACCCAAAGTGCCTGTTCATCTTTGGCAAACTGGTGGTAGGGCGTCCTAACAATGAAATAATTTCCCAAAGAAAGAAATGATAATTTGCACCAACAATGGTTTAGATAAAAATCAAAATGCTACAAATTTCTCACAAAAGTCGAAGAAACATTAGGGATTTGAAATAGAAAAAGTAGGTTTTCATAGACAGGTTTTGCAGTCAACATTTGATGGACAATCAAATACTGAGAATCATGCCAAGTGTGGAACTTAATGACTGTCCTCAGGTCCCAAGCCTTACACAGTTGCAGACTTTATCAGCAGAGATCAGAATTAGGCCTTGAAAGATGCTATTAAACTTTTATATTTAGGAGGTAGCTAGTTCTGGAAGTCCTTTTTAATGAGATAAATCTTAGGCAATTATTTTATTCCTCCACAAAATGTGCTTTAAGACATGATTCACTCAGTTCAGGTCACATCAGTTAAATGATCTTGGAATATGATCTTGTTCCTCACCTTGGAGGTGACAGTTTTGAGCCATTAGACTGAAACCTGAGAGTCTGACAGCACAGGACAGCCCAACTGAAGTCAAGTACTAGGGAAAGTGCTTCTCAAAAGTAGGTATAACATTTATACAGAAGATAATCAGGCACAGAATGCTGTTGAACTGATAGATTACACCCTGCTACAGTCTTCCTCATCAGCTTACTGTGCTCCAGTAAGGCATCTTAGAGAAGTCCTTTTCAACCAGCACATCTGCACCTAGAAGAGTTGCATGGCCTCAGTATGGTTAAATACTTATCATAGCAAAAATTCTTTATTTAACAATACCTTTACTTGACCAATGCACAGTAAAACTCTTATCACACCACTGGCTTCCCAGCACAACAGAGCATAGTAGAGAGGAACAAGGATGGAAACCTGTTGGATTTTTACCAAGAAAAAAAAAATACAAAACCCCAAAAAGCATCTATTTTTCTAATGAAAAATATAATTTTGTACTTTGTTTTGGGAAGAGGTTGCTTACTTGCTTATCTCTGTCTTGCACAATCCTAATCATTGCTTATCTCAGTCTTACCACCCCTATGTACATATATTGCATATGACATTCTGGGAGCGAGCCCTTTGCTCTTTGCATGGCCTTCGACAGATATTGGCCATGTTACAGTACAAATTAACAATAACAAAAAAATCAGAACAACTGCAGGCACCGAAAGATCTGACTGTAAGGTTTTCCCCCTTTATTCAGTTAATTTGATTCATTTTTTAATTAATAACCTGAGATAGAAGGATATTTGAGGCTCTGACTTACTCCTGGAAAAAAACTTGGCTAGCTCAAGCATACCCATTTTTGTTTAAAAATAGGATGTGGGATTTAAAAAAAACCCAAACAACAAAACCTCAGGTGGATGGATATATTTTTAAACTCTTCAAGTAGATTTCTTGCTATTTGTCTTCCTATAATGCTAGTGAAAGTTAGTGGTTAGAATAAACTCAGTCAAGCTTGTGCTGTCCAGCTGGTTATGGTACCATTATGTGTATGTGAAATGTAGCAAGAACTTTGTGGGATATTGTCATGGATAGCTCTGTAAAATTAACAGCATAAAATGTAATGCCAAGGAAGAGATGTCTTGGGCAATTGCTTGCAGAAGATTTTCTTACCCAGAGGAAGAGCTCAGATATCTCCAACTGCAAAACCAAGTTCAAGGTCCACATTCTTGCAGAAGTGTCAGGAGTGATTTTGCTCCCAAGTTCCCATTTCTGGGGCTGTTCTCTGAAGTGGTGCCATCAAATAGACATGTAGGCTGTTGCGCTGCCTTTGTATCTTTCCTGTTCAGGAACTAGAATAAATTTAGTTTCAGTATAAATGAAATAAAAACATCAGTTCAGAGCAGTGGCATTTGTCAGCCATAATTTGATAAAAACATTGTAGAGCCAGCATAGTTTAACAAAGATTTGAAATTAGAGCTTTTTGGGTTTTGTTGGGTTTGGTTTTGTTTGGTTTTTTTTAATAGGAATCTGAAATTTCCACACTGACTTTTGCTGTTTTGGCCAAGAACTAAATGTGGGATCAATATGCTCTGAACACATGGCATCCAGAGCACATCTAGTAACCTTGCAACCCACAAAAAATCTGGTTTGTTGAATGTCTGCTGAACTTCTGTGAACGTTGCTTGGCTGAGAAGCAGCAATATTAAGCAGATAGAATTCTCAGCAATTTCTCCATCAGTAGGTTCTCAACACATCAGGAAACCGTCTTGCTGAAACATAGTTTGTCACACAGTACAAATTTCACTAAGCAGTGGCAAACCCAGCATGTTTATATGCAGTATTCAAACTTACAGGACTACTGTAAATTCCTGCACTGAGAAAAAACAAAACAGAACAAAACCCCCAAAACATAAGGGCATGTGGCTTAGTAGTCACAAATTACTAAATGTTCTTTTTTTTTACTTGATTTGTAATTTTATTTTCTATCTCCTTATTTCTATATAGCCTTCCCTTCCTCCAGAATAATTTGGTTCTCCTGATTCCCAAATCTGAGTACCAAGTTTCTCACTATTTAGATCCTTGACTGTACCTTTTTTCTGCACATCATTCATTTGGGGGGATGGTCTTACGTCTGGCTTCTCTTTGATATATGGTGCAGCTCTTTGCAGATTTCCTTGGAGATGCAAGCAGCTCAGCACATGAGAACACTTGGCTTTTAAAGTTTCAAACTTGCCTTTGGAGCCATTAGTTTTGAGTATTCTTTACCAGCAGCAATATCGTAAGGGAATAAAAGAAGTGGGAACTCTATTCAATTATTTTCATCACAGCATAGCAGGGTGACAGCTCCTAGACACTTGCAAAAGAATATATGGCTAAAGCACTGGGTTGAAATGCACAGCTACCTCATTGATTCACTTTGATGTCAGATCAACAGAGTGCTCTTATGCTCAAACCACGAGTTTACAGAATATTTCAAACTTTTCATTGAGACAACTAGAGTCAGGTTTAAAGGGTTTTGTTCCTCAAAAGCAATGGCATGCAAGGAATAACCTTGTTTCAGAAAAACTCCGGACTAGGCATTGTGGAATATCATTCTTAATTGGCTCTCATGCAGTTTCATTAGAGCTCTTCGAAAGATATAAAGTGGAAGCTGTCCTGTTCAGGATCTTTTTCTTCTGAATTAGTAGTGATGTATCCCTTGTCTCTGTAACCTAACATACATTCATACTTTTGCACAATAAGAAGGGTAGAACTCTTAACCTATTTCTTTTCACTTGTCAACCTACCACAGAGACTACGTAGATGAAGAGTTGATTCATTTTTGGGGTAAGTAACCCACATTAATGATAAAATGTTTGGCTGTCCTATGTCCATTCTGTATATTAAAAGCAAGGTAAAAGCATCAACTGTGTGTGACAGAGGAGGGATTTTTCACAGTAGGTCACACCAGGAACAATGCCATAGTACTAACACTGATAAGCAGCAATAGGAATAATACTGTGATTATTATTATTGCAGAGTCTCACGTTTCATTCCTGTTAGAAATCAGACAGCATAAGTGGAGTGTACAATATTCCAAGATCATGTAAGAGAATGAGACAGTTCTAAGCAGAGAAGACCAAAAATCCTCAAACAGCCTGCTTAACCAGAAGAAAGTTCTGTTTGAGTTTCACACAAAGTTCAAACTTCACACAGGTTCTCTCACTTGGGATACTGAGTATTAAGCATGTATGCACTGAGTTGCTCCTCCTTTTTTGAAAATTTGCAGACTGAGTTACATGTCACCTGAGGTAAAAGAGATCTGATCTTTAAAAACATGAGATTCAGAATGAAAATATCAAGAAGCTATTCTTTCTGTTGCTAGTCAGCTGTTCTGCTTTATTTACATTGTAAAAGTTCGAATATAAGATCAAGCAGCTTCTGTCTTCACCTTCATAGACATAGGCCAGGTTGGACAGAGCTCTGAGCAATCTGGTCTAGTGGAAGGTGTCCCTGCCCATGGCAGGGAGGATGGAACTAGATGATCCCTTCCAACAAAAACTATTCTATGAGTCTATGATATAAAGGAACTTACTTTACACATTTGGAGTGTATGGGCTAACCATCACTCAAGAAAAGTTTTTATCCACTAGACCACTTTTCACCCATCTCTTTGACTTTTGCAAGGAATACATTGCTTAGTGCAACTGGAATACTAACCACAGTGTAAAATCTTAACACATTTACACCTTCATATTTTAGAACAGCTACAATCTTGTCCTAAACGAGAAGAATTAGGTAGCTAAAGAGACAGAGGATTTCACAGGATTTTTTCTGCTCCAGCATATAAACATAAGAGTATAAATTACAGTGCTTCACAATAACACCACAGTTTACAGCCTGACATTTACTCAACTGAATCAATTAAAAACTATGCTGATGCCTACATAGGTGTATGGTGCCAAAACATTCACTGCTACATTGCTCTGTACAAGTATAAGTTAAATTGCTTAAATACTGCCATCAAAAAGTAATAAAACAAAAATAAGTGTCTTTCATACAAAGTTCAGAGCACATAATCTAACTATTGGGCTAATGGAGTCTACAGACTAATGAGGAATTTTTGTCCATTCATCTTGGAGGAACAGGAACTTTCTGGCTTTTTCCTTTCCTTTTCTTTCATCTGCTGTAAATGAAACATGCCTGGAAGAGGGTTATTTTCTGCTCAGTCTGTTTCAAACACAGCCTTTTCTTGATGGTTAAGTGCTCATAAAACATCATATCTGACTTCCAGCTCTTCACTTTAGCCACGAGTTGCTCACAATTGAAAACTGATTGGTCAAGTAAAGACTTGTCAAGGGTTTTTTTCATGTTGTAACAAAAATTTGTGAACCAAAGGCCTCTACAGTCATGCAACACCTGAGATTCATATAGAGTTGAAGTACCAGAAGCATTATGCTTCCCAACTTAAGTATATTAAGAAACATTTAATGAAGATTGAGCAGATAAGAATCCAGATAGGAATCCACCACAGATTTAGTGATACCAGGTGGAGTCTGCTCACACTGAAAATTCTTTAATATGCACAGCAAAGCTTGTGGAGCATAGTGTAGTTACTGAGAACAAGGAATAAATGAAGTCCTTACATTTTTTCATTATTTTTCTTACGTTTCAGAAGGATTTTGCTTTTCTCTTTCGTAATGTTAATCATTTCAGAAAAAAAAATCAAAGTCATTAGTAGGATCTTCAGGACTTTCATTTACATAGCTGATTCAGAAATACTTAATATGGAAAGCAACAGATGCTAACTGGGCAAATGAAAGCACAGCCAATAATAAATAAAGTGGCCTGTAAGTGACCTCTGGTGGACAAGAAGAACAATGTTAAATTTGTTTGCTCTATATTTCTCTGAAGGGTAGTTTATCAAGTGAACTAGCTTACATCCATCCAGCTGAACATTGCCTAATATTGTACCATAAAAAAGACATCTTCCACTTGAACCAAAAAGTATGTAATGAAAAAAATTGCAAGCTAATACAAGACTAGTCAAGTTTTGAATCATAACTTTAATAGTCTTTGATACAAGAGGGATTCTTGACTGTTGCATGTATACCATTAACACTATACCATTAACAAAGTGAAGCTAGGGCAATATTTCAGGTAATATAAAACTCACAAGCAATTTCAAAGGGAACAGAGTGGTCCTTTAAGGGCATGTCAGTCATTCCAAAACCTACCAGCATTTCCCAGATCGAGTGAGGTGGTAGAATCTATACTTCCAGCACAAGCAGGCTGTGGGACAACAGACATCTTCTGAGCAATCCAGAGGCTTTGGTGTTAGGCAGCTTGCATGAAAATGAGATAAACTGGAGGCTGTGGAAGAAAGGAGTGCAGAAACACCACCTGCAAGGACACAGAAATCAGCGAGAGAAAGAGCTGAGAAGCAAGTTCCCAGGACAGTGTTATCCAATCATAGCATTGTTTAGGTTTAAGGTGCCCAATTAACAATTGCCAAGTCTGTGTAGTTGTACTAAGAATCTGTATATAAGATCAACACTTTGTTTAATAAAATGGCATTCACTAGACCACATTGGTCGTCTGAGTGTTGTCTGTAGGAACCTCGCTCCAGCACATTAATGTTCTTTTCTTCATATCTTTAATGCTCATGCAACTCATAGTCCTCCTCAGTAGATTGCAGGTATTTGCACAAAAAGTTTCAGAAGCTGAACAGGGACTCTGGAACTCAGCAGCGTTTGGTAACAAGGACAAGACTGCAGTACCAGGATATCACATGTTACAAAACAGAGGCAAAAGGGCATTTTGCTTTTGTTTCAACAATTCATTAAACACCAGACACTCCGGATCTTACATCTGTATTATATCCCAGCAACCTAGAGGATGTTTTCAGTTTAAGAAATACATGCGCTTTCTGTTCAGAGCAGAGCAGGGTGAGCTCAGAAGCAGTGGTCCTGGCAAGGGAAAGGGTTTAGCACTCTTACCAGGAGGAGGATGAGGTGGATATAAGGCTGCTTGTGTATGTAGGCTGTCGCTGCAGATATTCCCCTGGAACAAGGCTCTTCATAACCAGACTTGAAGATAAGTTCTACCTGAGAGCACCATTTACGAGACTGCACAGTTTTCCAGGGTTTTAGGTGAAAATCAACAGTGGATGAAGTAATCTGTGTAGGGCAACCACAAATTAAGCCAGTCTCCTGCCTGCTGCCCCTGCACAACTGGTAATGCTCTGGAAGCATGTAGTGGCAAGGCCACATGCAGTTGCCCTTGCATGTGGGCCAGAGGCATGGCCAGGAATGAATATCTTTGTTCCTCTGCATGCAGCTGAACTGAAATCTTGTGGCAGATTCCGCTGAGTGGGCACAGCCTTTGGAGTGGCGAAAGGGCTGGAACATGAAAAATGGGGAATGACATCAGTGCCACACATCTTCTCCTATTTACCTGGCTACTGAGCTGGTGCTTAGGCTCTCTTCCTAGCTGTGTGCCAAGTATTGACAACTCCTACAGCAATGACCTTGGCACTGGTCAGAACAATAGCATCTTTACTGAACTTGAAGTTTTGGAGTTGGAGGGCTTTGAGATTCTGTGATAGGTATGTTTGAACATGTTTCTGAAAAAAAAAAAAAAAGAAAATCAAAAGAAATCAAGAACCACAATGAAGAGGTTGATGGTGGCATTCACGTGTGGTCCATGCAACCAAGTCAAGTCTGCATCCTAGTAAAACATGCAATTCATGCCTACCAGAGTTTATGTGAGACTTAAAGCAATACCAGTTTTTAAAGTATAAGCTGGGGTGGGAGAGGGAGCAGTAGTGGCAAGAGGGGTGAGAGTGGGAGGTG
>JBCJKH010051694.1:0-22024 GCA_039877255.1 Loriculus beryllinus
CTTACATTAGACCTGTAACCTTAGAAGGTGGTTTTGAAAATGACTAACATTTGCACTAACGGGATTTTCAAGGTAAGTCAATGGCTAGCTTTGGGCTCATTTAAGACCAGAAAAGACTAACAATCATGCACTGGAACATCATGGGACCACAGACCATTCATCTTGGGAGGAACTTCATATAATAACAACAGAGCTCACATAAATGTACAGGAGCACTGCTCCACACAGATGATAGGTTCCTTGAACTATTGGGCTATCTACTGCAGCTATTTTCATACACCACCAAGAAGCCCTGGCCACCACTATCTTCTCAAGCAAAAGGACAGGTGCCTCAAAACCTTCAATAGCCAATTATCTGGATATTGAAGACTCTTCAAGTGTCCCAAATACAAGAAAAATCTTTCTCACACATACATTGACCGCATGAGATGACTGTTCAGGGCACTGTGCCTGTAATGGCTCTGCTGAGAAAATCACCTTTAGATGCAACAGAAATCAAGGCTGCTATCACTGCAAGGCAGTAGCTATCACCCCAATCACCTAAGCCTGGAAAAGCTGCAGTAGAGCAAGAGCAGCAAAACTGAAAGAAAAATACTAGATGCAAAGGCTGTCTGCTTAGACCTGAAGAATACTTAAAGATTTATCTTGTGATGGAAGAAAAACAGCAGTCATAATCATCAAATAGCCTGAGTATTCAGAAGGCACCTGAGAGAGCATGGTGTGGTACCCAAATTCCCAGATTTTAGCCTGTTGGACAACTTCTAATAATATTTTCAAAAGGTCATATGGACCTCAGGTACCTAAACCATAAAAAAAAATTAACTAATAAACCTTGAGAACTGACTGCTAGCATTCTCTGAATATGTATTCCAGACCTGCTATAAGGAACAAATCTCTGATCTGCCCTGTAGATATTCCTACCAAGGGAACAAGATGCCAAACAAGAGAGGATGCAACACTTGCAATGTTTGTGATGACACCGGCAAGGAAATGTCTTTGTTCTTAATGCCACAAAACCCGAACTTTTTTAAGTAAGCTGCTGTAAACCTGGTATCTACTCCACTTGCAACTGAACTTTCTTATTGTGGGTTACGTCTTTCCTAAATAAACACACAAACTTCATCAGTGACTATGGCAAACTCATGTATTGGGGTGATGTCTCCAGCTCCAACCATTTACTTTCCGTTCTGCAACACACAGAGAAATTCTCATTAAGTAGCTGAATGTGAAGCAGCTCAGTTGAGAGTTAAGGAAATGCCTAATACAAAACTAACTGAAGGGGCAAACTATGTGTGGAAAAGATTAATTTGTGTGAAGTCATATGAAGGAACCAAAGGAAGTTTATATGATCCTAGCACACAATGACTGTAACATGTTACGGAAAAAAGGGACCGGAGGAAATATCCTTGAATATAACACTTCTCAGCTCCAAATCTAGAAATCAGAAACTGAGTAAGTGCCATTAATCAAAGCCAGCAAGGAAATTTCCACACTATTTCTGATCACCACTCCACTCTATCTAGGGTCTGATCTTTCACAGTGACCAAACTCTGAGAAAAGAAAGAAAGAAAATTACAGAGAAAATGAAAATAAAATCACCACACCCACAACTCAAACCTAATAATTACAAGCCAAAAAATGAAGTGGGTGAAAAAATTACTTCCTGTCCCTGCAGGTAAGGTTGAGGTCCTGAAGCACCAGATATGAGAATAATTAATTAGAGACCAACAAGTTAAACAGCCTAACAGGGTCTTTTTAATTTATTAAATATATTTTGCTTTAATCACATTAATTTTTCAGAAATGTACAATAATCTTTGCAGTTTAAAATGACTTTGTATTCATTTTTTAATGGAGAGTATTTTTATTCATCTAATACATTATCCTTTCAAGAAAATTATCATACTTGACTACAAGTACTTAATGAGGCACTAATTAATGCTCCTACTTCTTACCATTCAAAACTCCTTTGAGAAATGAGGTCAGAAACCTGCTTTAACGCAAAGATATTTCTCAGAAGCTGAACGGGAAGAGACCCAAAAGGCACCTATCACTCTTCTTGATGGAAGATACCCCTTTTGAAAACTGAAGCCCAACATGACAGTGATCCCTTTGGATTAACTTGTTGCTAGCCCCCTGCACGGCAGCTGTGGGAGGATGCTGGCCCAGCAGCATACGCCGCTTCACAGCTCATGAACAACGAGAAGTAATTCTTCCACTTCTTGTTTAACAGGACAAGTTTTACTTTTTCCGCTCTCATCAGCGGGCAGCAGGGAAGCTGCTGCCTCTCCCAGGGAACACAGCTAAAGGGTCTGTCCTATTACAGCATGCTCCAGAAGCCGCTTATTCCGCGTCTTGCTTCTGCCGAGTGCCCTGACACAACGACAGACAGCTCCACCTCCTCCGCCCAGAAGGGCCCTGGCTGAGCCATGGCACCCTGCCAGTGGCCTCAGCCATCCCTGAGCCTCGCCAGGAACACGGTAGGTAAATTCGGGTAACAAACACCTCCCAGAGCGGGATTGGCCACTCTGGACTTAAGGAGCTGCTGCTGCGGGTTTAAAGAGCAGAAGCAAAGACCAAGCACAAGCGTTTCTGAAGCTCTCAGGAAGTTTGCAGACACCCATATACTTCACTGCTGCGTTTGCTCTGCATTGTATACTACTGAAGAGCAGCTCCACGATGGGAGGAGGGGAGGACAGGAAGGCTTCCTTTTGGCACAGATCCTTCAGAGTTCAAAGGGTACATATGGCCTGCAAACACAGTGCAGGGGATAATGTAAGGATTAAAGGAGGGATCGGAAGAAAATGAGAACGCAGCAGGGACAAGCAGTGATGTTCTGGATCTGCAAGACTGGAATTTTAAATAAAGGAATGGTGGGGGGATCAACACACACACCCCACACACCCCTGTTATTTTAATTCCACATCCAAGGGAGGGATGGATTGTAGGAAGCACCCCACCTGAAGGGAAGACCTCTGTAGAGCAGAACCCAAGCACTTCTGCTAGGGGCAGAGACCCCAAGCCTACAGCTGCTGCAGGACTCTGCCCAAAGTACAGGACTGAAAGCAGCCAGAGATAACAGGAAGGTTACCACGAACCTTGGCTCCTGCCAAGAGGCAGGAGGGATTTATCTTGGAATAAACGCATGTATACAGTATGTATATCAAGCCTGCAGGGAGGGACAGAATGTCTGTCCACTGAGTTAGGTGCCTGAATAGCATATGTCCTGGTTTGCCTTGCTGTGCCCATGCAGCCACGCAAAGGGAGAAACATGAAAGTCAGTGAGACAATGCCTGTACCCACCCCGAATTCCAAAACCTGCTTGTGACCCAGTGTTAGTTAGGGTAGAAACAAAAGCCTGTTCTTCCCACTGCGGGGCATGTCAAGCACAAAAATAAATAAACAAAAAACAACAACAAAAAAAAAAACCCTAAACCATCCACAACAATTCTCAGTCGCAATTTCTACATAATTATTACACAACAACTGCCCATAATGAGAGAATGAATTTATAACCACACACAAGCTATATTTACCAGCGGACTGGTTACAAAGCAAAACAGCAGGAAACCACAACGTGTGCCTTCATATTAGCTCCTCAGTGGTGGTGCAGAGCAGGGCTGCCCATGCAGCAGGGCAGGCTGGGCAGGTGAAACCTGAGCACGCTGGCCAAAGAGGAGTGCAGCTCTGTGGGGATGGAAGCTGGACTTAGCAGGGTGCAGATGCCACGAGGAGTTTAAGGTAAGCTATGTAGAGGTAAGGCTAGAAAGACCTGATTTCAGGGTTTAAGCAGTTGGCCACCCAAACAAAAACCAAAGGGAGTCTTGCCTCCCAACTTTCCCAGCTTCCAGAAACTTTGGTTCCTAGAGGAAATTAAAAAAAAAAAGCAACACAGAAAATGAAAACCACCCCACAACTGGAAAGCGCAGCCCCCAGGCAGTCAGGACCCAGGAGGTGAACTGTTCCTGCCCCTCAAAATGAACAGTCACTCCCACGAACACTGCACTCTTCTCCCATCAGCTGTTCAACAGTCGACCCCCTGCAAAATGGACACAACTCAACCCACACTGGGACTGGAGGACTGAGCTTCATGAGGAGGCCCGAAGAGGTGAGCAGCCAAGCCCCGGCTGACAGCGCTTTATCACAGGGGAGAGTTGATTTGGGTCTGTCTACCCCCCACCAAGCCTTGCTCAGCTCAGGGGGTGTTCAGAACCTTCAAACACTGCTTTTCAGGCACAACCGGCCAAAACCGCCTCACAGCTTTGGAAGTTACTGGAAGTGCAACCAGGCCAGTAGACTTGAGGAAAGACAGTCAGCACACTCGTGAGAGCTCCATCTCCTGAGGCTGATGCCATGGGAGCAGGTAGCATCCCCACTGCCAGCAGCAGTCCTGACCACCTGCCTCTGGCTGCGCATCCCCACCTCTCCCTGCGCCAGTACAAACCCTCATGCCTTCCAGGCTGGTGTGAGAATGATGGCGAGATAGATCCAGGAACAGATCCTGCTGAAAACATACCTTTTTTTTTTTTTTTTGGGATTATTTTTGACTTGGATCTTTTCCCAGACCTGGCTCAGAGCATGACTACACAACGCTTATGTCAGCATAAGGAAGTCATCTGATGAGCACCCAAGGGGGGGGTGGGCAGGATTGCTGCTGTCGCCATCCCGGCCACCTTAATGAGCTTGTAAAACAGTGGCCTACAGACAGCAGGTTAAAAAGTCACAGAGCTTCAGCTAAGAGAGGACGGCAGATGAAACAAAACCAGTACTATGCACACATCTTACCGACTCGCGGCCATGTCAGGCTGCTATCAGAGTACAGCAAAAGCACAGGGCCTCTCCTTGAGGAAAAAAGACCCTTTGCTCAGCTCCACCACAGCCCCAAAGCAGAAAGGCTCGCAACATACACCCAGGGAATATCTTGCTCCCTATTAGTTCCTCATCAGGATATGCAGAAAAATACGCACCTTGTAAACCACTGGTATCTCAAAACTACCTGCTCTCTTACTTTTTTGGTTAGCATGCTCCCCTGCCTTGCTCTGTCTCTGGACAGGCACCAAACAGCCTAGCCCTAGTTCAAGGTGGAAGCATAAAAGCAATACAGGAAAGGTGAATGAAGAAAACAACTCTCTTTCCCCAGGGGCTATGGGTGCAAACCCACCACAGCAAACAGAATAATGCTAAACACATGCTATGATGGAGACAAAAATCCATGATCACTGCTTCTGGTGTTTATGCTGACCAGCATGCTATTTTGCTCTGGTGGCAATCAGCAAACCTGTCATGAAAAGAAAGGATGCATTGGGCTTGCTATCGATCCTTGTAATTCCTGTCTGAGTACAATCATATAGTCTTGAAATGTAGCCCAAAAGGGCATCACTATTCTGTAATTGAGCTGCTTTTGGAAGATGAGTCAAAAGCAGTTCCACACACTTAGATCTATCCTTGAGGTTGCTGACAATTTTTCCTGGCTTTACAGACACATTTTCTGATTCTTAATGTATTTTCTTTCCCCTGTTGCTGAAGGAGCCACACAAATAAAGAGAAATCTGACTATCCCAGGAAATTATGTAACTGACTATACACAGAGGGCTGTCAAATATGCACAAAGTAAACTAACCAAAATAATATGATTTTTCCCCCTCTAGTATGCTTCATTTATAGTCATTATAGGTGTTACATGTAACAACAGTAAGTGGAACAATTTTATACGGCATTTTCCATATTCAGACAGCTATTCTACATCCCCCTGTGCAGCAGACAGTTTCTATAGCTCACTTTGTATTATGGCAACATAGCAAGGCACCTCAAATTAAGCCTGGAACAGCAACTGCTCCCTAGAACCAGGGCTAAAACCTACCCTCATGAGTGGATGTATCTAGAGTCAGACCAGCTTTTTCTCCCCAGCGAAGTTTGGACATTGTCAGTAGCTGGCAGGCAGCAGCACAAGCCTCTGATGGCCCAACTCTTGCCTCTCAACAAAGGCAACCAACAGTGTGAGCAATGCATGGGGTAACCCCTAAAAATGCTATTTTGAGATGGCACATGTGCTGCAAAAGAGCTGCTATACACTACAAGGGATGAGCTCCTGCTTGCAAAGCCTTGGAAAAATGCTAGGTAAAAAGTACATATTGCTATTTAGCACAAAGCTTGGGGGGATGAGCGGAGGCCTTGATTGACAGCACTGCTCCCTTCCTATTGCTCATAGTGGGAAAGAAGCAACACTCAGTTGAAAAAAAAAGCAAACCATGAAACACACCCAACTCACACCATATCCAAACCAAACAATAAAAGACAAAAAAAAAAAATGCATCCCAAGCACCCACTGTATTTTATGTTCTTTTTCTCATCAATTACAATTCCTGTAATGTTAATAATATGTACAGTGACAAAGAAACTCAGAGGACACAATAAGATGCACAAGGAGAAGGTCAATGCATGCCATCAGACAAGCATGACATGTCACACTCAGAAGATAACACACCCAATGGGTTAAGTGTCATTCAGTACTAGTCACCATATTGCTGCATCCAAAACTGGATCCAAAAATACATAGGAAAACACATATTCCAGTCATGGCTAAAACAATAGTACCAAGCAAAATACATTATATTAACTCAAGTGTTATGACAAATTATCCATCTTAGCTGGAAAACAGAGAAACATGGCCCTGAAAAAGTATCGTAACAACACTGACCTAACAATTGCTAAGTGCTCATATTCAAGATACATTCTAGCATATTCATAAATCAGGTATTTCTGAATGTAGGGAAGATGAGAAAACAGGTTAATGAGCTAAATGTAAATAATAAGGAAAAGCTGAAGACTTAAATCAAAAATGTGAGCTAAGAAATATGTGCACAAGCATGTGAAATTTAATACAATTCCTAATTCAGGTATCTCAGATCACACCTGTCTTTGTTTTTCAGGCCTCAGTTTCAGAAGTCTATTATTTTTCTCATTCATGGTTTCAGAAGGACTGCTGTCTCTTCAGCAGTGAAGCTCTTCCCTCCAATTCACACAACATATTCCCACTGACTCCAACCAGCCTATGGTTAACTACACATACAATGGAAAAATCTGAGGTAGGTTATTGCCTTTATTTTCCTTTTTTTAAAAAAATGTGCTATTACGCTATTTATAACGAATATCAAATGAATACTTTTCTGAATTAACAATTAGGACAAACAAAGGCTCTAATATTTTACAAACCCATTAGATGTGAAATACTAGATATGTGTTCTAGGCCTCAATTTTTCAGACCTTTATTACTGAATTCTGACTTTCATTCCATTAGCACTCTCAGTTTATTAACATAAAGCAAACCCTTGTTAATTTGCAATAATGTTTAGGATACCTACTCTAAATTAATGGAAGAAATCAATAAATTCATCAATCATCAAAAATGAACAGAAAAGAAAAAAGATAAAATACATTCTGTTCTATTACAAAACACTAGTTTAGTAAATCCTAAATGGTGTTTTAATTATTCATGCAATATCTCTAATGCATTAGTGAATGCGATGTATAGCATATCCACTTAAAAAAAAAAAAAAAAAATCTTAGGTCCCAGTTCAGGAATGTGGTTCCTTTGCGGAATACAAAGGAGGCATCTGAGTACCTTCTTGTACTTGATTCTACATACTCAAGTACTGTCCTGCCTTGGATTCAGAATACAAGACTACTTACTCCCCAACATGTCTCTGCTGAGTGCAAACCCATACATGAAGTCAGGCAGTGTTGCACGGTTTGTAACAGACCACACGACACAATCACAGGGCAGGAGACCCTCTCCATCACTCCTGCCACAGCCAACAAGCAAATTCCCAAGTTGCAGCTTGAAAGGGGAGGCAATCTCATATCTTGACATCCTACTGAAAAAAATGAGGATAAAACAATGAGCTAGTGAGTATCTTTGCAAAGAGAAGCCAGGGTCTAAACTGTGAGTCTGCCTTGCTGAGCCACGCCTCCTTTTTCACTAACATGCAAAACTCAGTGCGTTTTCTGTACACAGCGCTATGCCATTCTCACTCATTCACTTTGATGTTCAGGCTGCACACACTCAGTAACTATGTGTAAGTAGTAACAATCATTCCTGTCCCAAGAGAGACACCAGTAGCACAAAGCAAGCTGCAAAACCCAGGAGTGAAATTCTGGGTAGAAGTGGAGTTTTTCAAACGTGGATGGTGAGCACCAGAAGGGAGGCTTACGTGCACAGAGCTCCACGATTACCGGCCTTTTCCGTATCAGCAGGGCATAATAAAGGGTTAACAAGCCACTACTGCTTACATTATTTATTAATCCACACCTCCCTTACTTAGCAACTTCCTCCTTAAGTCCTGGCATCTATTCCCCATTCTGCCACCATTTTGGGTCCTTTTCCTCCCAAGATTATCACCTCATGGAAGTTCCTCCTCCCTGTCCACTGCCCGCAGCCCAGTCTTTGTCCTGGCTCCCTACAATGCTCCATGCCTGGATAAGATCCACACTCCTGCTCTTCCATGCCTGCGAAGCAAGTTTTCAGTCAGCCGCCCTTGCATGCCAGGATGAGAAGCAGTGCATGGAAGCTGGAAAACGCATGAGCAAGCTCATGAGCAACAGCCACCAGGAGAGCAGGGCTTTGTCACTAGAAACCCAAGGTGGAAATGCTGTGGGTCTTCCTTAGTTCAAAGCCAAAATGTTTCTGTCTAGGATGTCTGTTTGTATCTCAAGTCACACAGAAGCCATTAGTATCAATAATGTGTCATTATGGGGGCGTCAGCAAAGACTCTGCAGCTAAGGTTAATTTGAGATGCATAATTTAAAGCAGAACTAAAATCCCTCCATTTCACACTTTGATGACTGAATTCGAATCATTCTTCAGATTTGACACAGCAGCTCTTAAGGGGACACATGCACTCATCCCTTTTTCTCCTTTTTTTTTTTTTTCAGATTTTACAAGCTATCTACTGCAGAACAAAAAATGTTCTCCCTTTACAATCACTTTAACCTGTTTTCCCTCACATTTCTTTTCTGCAGCTTCGCATTTCACACATTCATTCTGACATGTTAGAATATGCCTGATACAGGCTACTTCTGCGACTTAAAAAACCACAAGACTGAGTTAAAAATTTCACTCATCATAACCTCAGTGATTTTGCCAAGAACAGCTGACAACACTGCTTATCTTGAACATACCACATCACTTAGGTAACAGTAGTACCCACATAATTTTCTGTCCTCAGAAAGTACTCTGAACATCCTGCTAAAATACATGAGGCATAATTCTTGTTTTTCATGCAGAAAACTGAGGCAAAGACAGAAGCATGCCGTGGTTCAGCAAGTGCTTCAGGCTCATCCAAGTCTCCCAAATCTATTGATAATTTGTTTTGTCAGGCAACTTCCCTGAGCACAGCTGATAAAACACAAAAAATAATTAAGCAAAACGTCATCACAACAAAACAAAGCGGCATGATAGGGAGATCTCCAAGCTGCTCATGCAGAGATGCAACACTTCTCTATCAAACGCCTTCTGCCTTTTACTGTGTTTTCTTCAATAAAGCTCATGTAACATTACCAAAATGCATAGAAACATACAATGACTTTTATCATCTGACACAACTCAATTTTGCTCTGAACTGTCAAGAAATCACAGTTCAAGCACACACATTCCTTGGAGAACTGCCCTCCGTGCTAAAAATGGCAATGGAATTGCACAAGGGGAAAGGGGAGGAAAAAAAAAAAAAAAAGAAAATTCCAAGAAATCTTTGACTCACCCATTGTTATTCATCAGGTTTTTGGAGCAGAGAATGGAATGCCATCAAGCCAAAACTGACAGCGCTATTTTCTGAACTCTAAGTGATGTCAATACTTCACAAAGCCCCAAGTGCTGAAAAATTTTTCTCTGCAAAATTTTAAGAATGACTCTCAAAATTTTATTAGGTGGTGATGGTGGGAGAACCCAGAGCTAAAAGAGGCATCTGAAATTAAACTACGTAGGTGTGCTTTTGAACACTGAGATTATTAGGCTTTACAGCTTCGTGCTATCTTTGACTCAGACTTGGTGCCACGGGTGTCAAGAGACCTGAGACCTAACTGGAGCTCTGTAGAAACCTGCTGCTTTGTGTCTTATCTTTCTTTTTTTACTATATAGTAAAAAATTCACCCTCAAAGACAGATCTCAGAGCAGGCTTTTGCACTTAGTGCAAACCTGAATTGTTTTAGTCCACAGATTTTACTGCCCAGTTAACTTTCACCTAGCAAAGCAGATTTTTCTGCTGTTTAATTCTTCAGGTTTTCAGAACAACATGATGTCTAACAGCCGAAATGGCTTCAATAAAGTTCTGAAAATAACACGTACTCTGGCACGCCAACACACTATTTTTAATTGTAGCTCATTAAAGATGTAATAGAAGAAGAATTACATTCACTTCCAGCACTGTTCCATCAATGCAATGAGATAATCATGCTGCTGTATCATACATAAAGCACTATTTATGTGTAGTGGTTTAGGTAATCTAATGGAAAGACAGAAAGCAGTGATTCACTCCTTGTTCTAGCTGTTGCTGCAACATGGTTTTGCCTATTGCAGGGCCCAAGCAGGCACAGAGAGTGACGGGTTTCAAATGTTAGTAAAACAGAGACCTGGAAAATGAAAAGAGACAAATCAGTTGAAACATTGAACAAAAAGAAAAAACAGAGAGGAAAAAAAAAAAAAATCAATCTGGATTGCAGATGAACAGTACTTTACAGAGCAGAGTACAAATGCAGGCTTCTGAGGTAATTTAAACCAAATGCAGACTGAAGCTGAAGTAGTTTGGTGAGTCAGCACAGTGAAAGGACACTAAAATTACATGCGAGAAAAGTGCAATCGTTTTTGTATAAAACACTGTATATTATTCCAGATTTACCAGAAAAAGAAAGTCATCGTCTCCTTTGTGTTATGTTGCCTTCATTCCATTTGGTCTCAACCTCTACCTTCCAGAAACAAACAGCATGCAGGCTGACTAGCTGTGAACTCTGCTGTCTAAGACTTTCATTTCTCTTTCACTAAAATTTCCTCTCCAGACCATGGCAACATTAATAAACAATCATTGGCATGAACACTACTGACCACCTTCCATGACTACTTTCCTCTGGAAATAAAAAAATAAATGAGTAGTTAAAACCAAAACTGCAGAGAATCATTACAGGCTCTGACAATGATTAAGTGCCTCCCAGACTCTGCCATCCCAGAGGTTTCAGCTACATACAGCTTGGTGCAGACCAGGATTTCAGCACTAAATATGCTCACCATCAGTCAATGAAAAGCTTAGCCTCATATCTGCCTCGAACGTTTCAAAAACTATAGCCATTTTTAAACTTACAAAGCAATTTTCATCTCCATTTTCATCTCAGTCTTGCCTCATACTTTCACAAGAACGTAATTCTGTGAAAGCCACAACAATTGCTTGTTCAACAGAGACTGCCACTCTCTGAAGTGCTTTCTGTGATAGATTTGTAAGGACAGACGTGGGTAGAAACGAATAATCCAAAAATATCCACAATAGATAATGAGCAGAGTCTAGAAAAAAAAAAAAAAAAAAAAACAACCCACCACGTACTGCAAATGCAGCCCAAAATTGGAACAAATGTCTACAGTAGCAACAGCACAGGAAGAGCAAAATGTTATTGTACATTACTGGCATGCAGCCCGTAATTACAAAAAATACTGCAGTATTTCACAGTAACAGCGTAAAATATTATCATTTCAAACAAAGCAGCTACAGCACCCTGCCCACAGCAACCAAGTTATGGGGAGAGGGCGGCCGGCTGCTGATGGACTCCCCTGCTGCAGAGGGTGAGGGGCCACAGGGTCAGCAAGCCCTCGGGACGGCTTCTCCGCGCACCCACGACTCCACCAGGGCACAAAGGACAACCGCGCAGCAGCAAAGGGCTCCCACATGGCTCCAGCAAAGCCCTCTAGCAGAGAGAAGCACACTGCTCGCTCTGCATTTGGCCTCTCACTGTAGTGTGCCTTCTGCCACACTGCATTTTCACTGTGTCTCAGATTCATTAAAATCCTGCCCGTTCCAACTCCTCTGTGCTAGCCTATGACACCCGGCCCCCTCTAACACTATCCCAAAAGGTTTTAAGAGTGGGCTAGCAAGAGGCTCCTGAACATCAGCTGACAAACACTGAAGCTGCAATGGCTATCATTTGCCTCCCCAGATGCCAAGCAGTTGCTCTACTACCTATCAGCAAAACAAAATACAATATGCACAGTTTATTGGAAATGCTCTTCTTGACCACTCCACCCAAGGACTGCCAGGACAGATCAGTCACACCAGGCAAACAGAAACACCCAAGAAGTTACAATTAAGTCCATCTGCTAACTGGCATACACAGCACACAAATCAGTAGTCCTATATAATCATTCACAGAAATAACATCTATCGCATTTGGTTTCTATGTGGACCATGAAAAAAGACCAGCTAAGGAGCCACACGCTTTTTCCAAACTTTATGCACTCAAAGAACTAGCAACCAAAGGAAAAGAAATGCACAACATTTAACAGTGAGATTAGAAGAGAAGGAAATACTGCTCCAACGAAAGACACTTATTTCTAACTCATTTCCCTGTTTTCAGCTGGGATAGAGTTAATTTTGTTCCTAGTAGCTGGTGCAATGCTGTGTTCTGGCTTTAGTCTGAGAATAATACTGATAACACATTGATGTTTTGGTTGTTGCTAGGGAGTGCTTACTCTAAGTCAAGGACTTTTCAGTCTCTCATGTTCTGCCAGTAAGGAGGGCCACAAGAAGCCAGGAGGGAACAGAAACAGGACACCTGACCCAAACTAGCCAAAGGGATATTCCATACCACAGAACATCCTGCTCACTGTGTAAACTGGGGGAAGTTGGCCAGGAAATACCAGTCACTGCTTAGGGATGAGCTGGGCTTTGGTCAGTGGGCGGTGAGTAACTGTATTGTGTATCACTTGGTTTGTTCACGTTTTATTTCTCTTTCACTTTTTGTTGTCTCCCTTTTCATTACAATTATAATTATTGCTACATTTTATTTCAATTATTAAACTGTTCTTATCTCAACCTGTAAGTTGCACTTTTTTTTCTGATTCTCCTCCCTATCCACCCAGAGCAGGGGTGGGTGAGCAAGCAGCTGCAGGTACTCAGTTGCCAGCTTGGTTTAAACCACAACACTCCTGCTTCCTATACAGGCTGTGAACAGTACAGTTTCTCTGGATGAAACTGCAAAGCCTGAGCTTTGCCTCAGCTGTCAATGCTGCCTCAGGTATTGCACATCTACCTCCCCACAGTCCAACAACTCTGAAATACACAAACACTTCTGGGCAGTATCTTTTAGAGGTGTTTGAATCACCACAAAAACTGTTTTCATACTGCCAACCAGAAAGACAGTGCTTTTAGGAAGGAGCAAATTAACTGTCATACCTGAACACCTCCAAGCTCACCACCATTTTTCATCTTTTCCATGCCAGCTTTTCCCTGCCAAACACAAAGGAGGCTGTAGTACATATATGCAATAACAGTAATGCATGCAGTAGATTGAAATACTGCATTCAATGGCTTATGGATTTAAAGTCTCACCGGGAGTGCTGCAGATCTACATGAAGATTGGGTGGCTGGATTTGACTCTCTGACGTATGTAACAGATGTGTAAAGTAACACATAACCAGATGCCTCTCCAGTAAATGTACAGCTAGAGACTGAAAAACTCTAAGAAGTTGTGTCCAAGGGCAAAGAAGAAGTGGGAGAACAAGAGCAGTGTCCCATATCTAGCAAGGAAATAAAAGTTTAGGCTTTATGAATTTCTTCTCTACATACAAGAAATAGATTTTTCATGTCTGTAATTCAGCTATGATACTATGAGAGGGTTTCTAAGCAGCGGGGGAGTCCAGCCACTGTGACCTAGTTTCCTCCATGCTAGGCTGATCAACTGTTTCTTGGTGTCTGTGAAACTTCAAGGCCCTACCTCCAAAACCTCCACTGTGACTCCAAAAACCTTCATCCAGAAGGGGAGTCTGACTCCTCAGAAGGAAAACTCCTCTGGACAAAAGGCATATGTCTGTGTACGAGTAATCATCACAGAGGCCCGTCTCCACTCCCTGAATTGGTGTGTCCTGGCCACAGTGCCTTGGAGAAAACAGCTGGCATGCTTTCACAATAACCTTCTAAGGCAGATGAGAACGGTGGGTGAGAAAAGGCAAGAACTTGTTTAAAAGCCTCAATTTAAAACTTCTGGGTGCTCTCATTTTATGAAGTAAGTTAAAACCACTCTCTACTACAAACTGTGTGAACCACTGACTTCAGATCTGGATCCTGACTTTTGCAAAGCTGCTGGTGGGCTTGGATCCAAGGCTTTGGTTCAAAGCTGTTATCTGCTGCATACTAAAATGACTTATACCATACGTCCTTTATAATAAATAGCCTCACAGTAAGGAAGCACAGTATTGGCATGTTTCATATTTACATCACTCTTTTGAAAGCCAATGCACATGGTTTAAGGAAAGAATTGGAAATACTACAGCTTTCAAATACTTTGCCTTATGTGGTTTACAGCCAGCATAGTCAACAGCTGTGTAAGCTTCACCCATTTTTACGTGGTGTGTTAAGCAGGGCAAGACCCAGGTAATGCCCACCAGGGCTGAGCAGATAGGGCATGTCGGCAGCGGTACAGGCACAGCCACATCCCACCGCAGCAATGCACTGAGCTGTGCCACTGCACTCTCTTGGCTCCCCACAGTGAAGGTCTCCATTCTCCATCCCCACCACCTCGTCTTTACAAAGGCTCACACACGCTTACAGAAACAAATGAACAATTCCATTATGTGCCTGGCAGCCTGTACACTTTATTTCTGATTCACAATAGAGGTGCCCCATTGAAAAGATCCATATATGGGGGGGAGGGGGAGGAACGACTGAAAAAATCTAAGCAAGTCTCCAGCAAGCACACATATTATCAGAGCCTCATCTCCACTTAACCCAAGTTGCTTTGGGAACTAATGCAGCTGACTTGACAGGAAAACACAAACAAACAAACAACCACTTTTTCCATCAGCTGGGGGGAGGGGGGGGCAGAATCAAGCCAGTGCCATCTTTGTTGAAGAGCTCCACGAAACTAATGGTTTAACAGAGCTGAGGAAGATGGACAGGGGACAGTTTGTGACTGATCACTGCCATCTGAACATGGCACACTGACAGCTGAAAGAAGAGCAAGAAAGAAAGGCAAAACAAAACCGGCATGTGTTTAATCTGGGCAGGCTCAGACCCCTGTATTCACTCCCAGTGAAAAACATAAGAGAGGAGAAAGTTGGTCCCTTTGGGTGCTCAGCTCAGCACCCACATAACTCCCTGGCACATAACAAAGGACCTTCTGCAGGCACACAAAAAGGGGCAATATTTATTCACAAGCTGAAAAAAAAAAAACCCAAGAAAGGGAAGGAGTAATGCTACAATTTAATATACCTTAAAATGAGTCTTCTGCCACCAAAGAAGTTGCCTTTCTTTAATACTCCGCAAATGAGCTCCTCCTGCACTCTCCGATACAAAGAAAACTAAAAAAGATTCAAGTTTTGTGACGGCAACAGAAAGCTGATCAAATTATTATAAAGACCATACAGGTGCTACAGAGATACCTTCCCCTGAACTTCAACACATACTTCCTCCAAGAGCAACAAGGAGGCAGCTGTGAAAGGAAAATCATACACATTATTCTGGTCTGACGTCAATGAAAAGAATACAGGAATAAAAGCATTTGGATTTATGCTCTGCAAAGCTGAGAAGGAATGCCTGCCACCAGAAGAGTAGGACAGAGAGAAAGCAAAGGTGGGCTGAGAGTGATCACACATGGGTCACTGCAGCGCACTCTTACCTTTCTCACCAGTTTGGACAAGACTGTCACGCTATGCCTGAAACAGGGCTTGCTCCAGAGAGGAAGACATTTCCCCACCTGAGCCACAGGGATGGGGAGAGAGGGGAGGGTGAGAACCAGAGCCCTTAAAGGGTGTACAGCAGCAGTTTCAAGCAGATTTGCATCAGTACCTCATTTCACAACTACAGAAATCACCTCAAGACTCCTACCAAGAGAGTCCCATATTCCTTTTTGGACTCACAGTCCCTAGTGCAAGACCTGCACATAAAAAGGAGCTGGCTACACTGATTTGCAGAAGTTTCCAGATAAATCAGTACAAATGCCTACAGATTATTACAATTTCCTAAGCAATGGCTCTTGTCCCCTAACCAGAAAGGAAATATTTAGCTCCCTGAAGTGAGCCTGTTGATTTCAAAAGAAACTTAATAGCTCTATTCTTACAAAGCAAATACAGAGCAATCACCAGGGGCTGGCTATGATCTCCTCTCTTCTGAAACATGGTAAGCAACAAGGTCTGCAAATGCCACCAGCCAAAGGGGTTTGATATTCTGCACATTTGTGGCATTGTATCCCCTGCTTCTTCCATTTTTGGTGGGTCTTTTTGATTCTGCAGCTTTCTTACAGCAGTTTTGTCTCTTTCAGCACGCTTGTGGGGCAATAAAGAGTAAATAACTTGAAATTCTTATTTAAGAAATAGGCGGGTGGTTTTAGTTCTCATTTATGCAGCATTTTCAGTGGTTAAAAGTTTTACAACTATAACATTTTCTCTTTGCTAGACAAAAAAATCCCAACTGGGAGGTCTTTCTTTTCTAGTGAGACATTAAAACAAAAAATGACGATTAGAGCTCACCTTTTCCCTGTTACTCTTGATTGCCTTTATTAAAAAAAATATTAACTCAGGACCACACAATTCCACCTCACTCAGGGAACTCCTAGCTCGGCTGCTATTCAAATATCTAAGTGCAATCTGCAACTCTAGTTATGAAATGGGACATTATTTGCTTTCTACATTTAACTCTACTTGTTCAAAGACACACTGATGAAGCAATTAAGGCAGATATATTATTAAAGTTGGCACAGAATTTACAGCCACTGTTAAAAAGTTTGGTATTTCAATGAGGTGCTTAAACATAAAAATGAGGACTATATATTTAATACAAAAATATCATGAATGCTATAAAATCAGTTGACTCATGACATTATCACCAACAGTAAGAGAATTGTATATGCATTTTTCTGGCTTTGCATTGTGTGTTCAACAGCTTTCTTCTGCACAGTTCCCATATAACACAGACTCCAAACTTGGAAATATTTAGGCTCATGCCTAACTTTTCAAGGAGAATAGCGTCATTGATTGAAAGAGCATTTAGCCCTTATAAATGTTAGAGTGATTGCCTGTTTGTGGGATTAGACCTCATGGGGCCCATTTTCAAAAAGATAAGTGCATTCCACACTTTTGCTGCTGTTTCTGGGTTTGCCATTAAAGTTCTCTCCCACCCTCTCTCATCTGTTTTCATTGCCTCCGATAGAAATATCCTAACACTCTGGGGTAAATAGTGATTAATTTAATTACAAACTAACTGCAACTTTTGCAAGACCCTGCAATAACTTACCTCGAATCATGTGAGTGTTTCAAGATGCAAGATTCAAGTAAATCTTCTTTTTTCCCCTCTTCTCACAGGAGGTGTTGCAGTCTTTTTTTTCTGATGTTTTGCATTAAAACACTCCCGGTACTCCAGGATCTTAAATGAAAACAAAACAAGAAACACTCAGAATGAAAATGTCATTTCAAGCCATTGGTGGGTGTCTCAGGGGAAATCCCTGACCTTTCTCCAATGTATATTTCATTATCTAAACCAAGTGTGATAACTCCCCACAGCAGAAGCTGCATGAATACTCTTCTGTGGGCTGTCCTTAAAAAAACGGCCCAAAATCCCCTAAAAACAAAAACACACACACCACACTACAACCCCACTATTCTAGACGACTCAAAACCATGCTACTTTAAAAACCTGCCAGACAGTACACTACAAAGTATTCGTCTAAAGCACAGTTCAGTATATACCAGACTTCACAAATTTATGAAGGTGAAAAGAGAAGAAAGCCTAGAGATACAAATCAGAAAAAAGAAAGAAAAAAAGAAAAATCATTATGTAAAGTATCAGACTCTTACATGAGAGGGCAATCAGTAGTTTTACTATTATTACTACCACTCTTGTTATCACTAATAACATCTATACGGCCAACTCCCTAAATCTTCACTGAGTTACTGTAGTATTTCTGTAGTAGTGGCGTGGGGGAAGTAGTAGCTGTGCTGGAGAAGCAGTGCAGCATTAGCACTACAAAACCCAGCCCGGCTGACGAGAGAGGAAGGAAGGGAGGAGGGGCGACAAAGCAAATGAGTAAGAGAAACTGGCAGGTCTGTAATACAATCAATTTTGACATTCTCCACCATCACCAAAAAAGGTCTGAATGAAGGGGTTCGAATTTTCAGCGAGTGCTGCTACAAGAAGCTTTTCTCCCCAGCCTCCGTTTCACCCTCCTCCCTCTCCCATACCTGCAACAAGGCATGCCAGGAGCTGGCTGGGTACCTAAGCCTCCAAACCAGGCTCTGTCAGCGGGAAAATCCCCTGGCTTCGAGAAGCAAACGCTGCCAGACAGTGCAGAGTTCGCCTTCCCTCTGAGAGCACAGTCTTGCATTTGCATGGCCCCTCCAGATCACAGGCATCCCAGTTATTTCTCTATAAACAAATTCTCAGACCAACAACTATATTCATTCTTGCTCTGTAAAAAGTCTGAAAGCCAAACTGTTCCCAGGGCTACACCTGTGCCTATCCCCACTGAAACCAACAAACTTTCAAAGCACAGTGAAGAATAGGGGATGTGACCTTGCAAGCATGTAAGCCAGATCACTTTGGTTTTCTGTCTCAGCTAGGACAGACAAACAGCACCGAATAATTTTTACACTGTTTTTAATTAAGAAACAGAGAGACTATCCACAGCCTCCTGTGGCTGTATGTACTTCAGAAAATACAGCTTTTCCAAAAGCAGTCAGAAATTCGAAAAGTACAGCTTTCAACATCACTGTTTATTCCCACATACACCCAGAGAAAACAACACAAAACTGAGCAGGCCAACAAAAATAAGGGGGAAAGTGGCCTTCCCTTGACACCTGCACAAAGGCTGTGCCTGCCTCACCGCTCCCCTAAGCTGCTTACAGTACAAACAAATCCAAAATACTCCATTTAAATTACCCTGCTTCCACACTCCACGGTGCCTGTTCTCACTTACACGGTGTTGCTGCTTTCAAGGAGCCTGCTCTCACTCAACATGAGTAAAGGTTGCAACAGCTAAGCCTACAGACTTGCAGAAGAGGACAAAGCCTTTTAAAGCTGCGACACAAATCCAGAAGCCTGGAAGTTCAAAGTGAAATAAGGACAGTCTGTCCATGACTCATGCCACCTAGAAACCATTCTTAATTTAAGAAAGTGTTAAAAGGATTATTCTATGGAGTGTCACCCTGCTGAATCAACTAAGTTCTGCTTCTCAGTTTTTTACCCGACACAAATACAAGGTGGCCAGGGATTCTATTTTAAGATTAAAATCACCATAAAATCCTCCTGTTCTCACTTACATACTTATCATTTTAATGCTCCATTTAAAGAGACAAAAATGCTGTTTGAGGGACAGATATCCAGCTATCCTCCAGGCTTTTTGCACAACCTATGGGCAAATGCTATGTGACACTTCCTGAAGGGCTGAAATAGCTCTGAATGACACTTGAGCTTCTACAGGGCAACTAAACTGTAAGAGTTTGGCTCCTAATGCACACTGTCACATAACCCAAATATTCCTGTGCCTCAGTTACCCCTTCCTGTACAGCAAAGATAAGAGTATTCCCCTGTCTCAGAGGGCTGATGCAAGGAACACAACACTCACGCTGATTTAGCGGATAGTCTGGTAACATGGACAAAGTTACAGATCTCTCAACTCACATGAGGGTGAAACTTGACATCCACAGAAAAAGGCCCTATAAACCAAAATGAGGAGTGAGTCATCAGCCTGGCCCTCAGAAACCGTTTTGTTGGATAGCCATTTCGCTTGTACAACTCTCCTCTCTTGGGTGCTCCCAGCAAGCGTGGGGGAGACTGAATGGATTCACTGTAGTCACAAAACAGTTTTACAGCTGCTGAAAAAAGGCCTATTGTAGCCCTGCATTCTACTATCTCGAGTAGCATACATTAATTTGCTGTACAGCTTCCATTACCCATCTGATCCTTACAGAAACAGAAGCAGCAAATCAGGGTTAGACAAATGAAAAGAGATTTAACTGTGACGGAGAAAATTTTCTGGTTTGCTAAAAAAACTAAACCCAAAACCAACCAAACAAAAAACCACAAAAAACACAAAACAGCAACAACAAAACCCCAACAAAACAAAACAACAAACAAACAAACAAAAACCTTTAAACTGGTTCTGCCCTGCTTTTGGGGGGTTAGTTTGTTCATTTTGCCACATCATGACATTGTGAGCCAAATTTCACACTCAGAAAAAAGCTGCAGCCCTGCCATACGCATATGTGCTCTTCCTGCTGTCACTGTCCACTCATGGCTTACACTCCTCTATATTTATGGTATTTGCTCAGTAACCTGAATGGTATCAAAACCAACTGTGACCTCTTAATACAGAACTACTCAGTCGCACGTACAAAGCCTCAGTCGACAGTCACGTAATGCTGGACTTTGCAAAAACATGTAAGTAGATTTGACAGCCCCCTTCTAAATGTCTTGATTTTTCTCCATGGTGTCTGTCGAGTCAGGGAGAAAGAACAGTCCTGAATTACACACATTCCTCCCAGCATTCAATTACTCCACTCTCCCCCTTCTGGAGAAATGAATGCAGCTTCAAACAAATTAAAGGAGAATTTTGTCAGCTCTTTCATTCTTGCGGGTGCAATAAATGAGGTGGTACTCAGCTTCTCTAGCCCCCAGCAGAGGCAAATGAAGGCTCACTCTGAAGTACAAATCTCCCTTCCTCCTCCCATACACACACACCATGCACAGTGTTAACTCTACCAGCTGCAAAGAAGCAGAATTTGGCCAGAGTCCCCTGAAAACAGCAGCATATCACACCTGCAGAATGCTGTACTGCTAACCCCCAAGCATTTAATGATGGTCAATCAGCACAACCTCTCCAAAACACTGTGAGACTGGTCGAAAAGTTCACAGGGCCTTTTTTTCTGCCTTCTGGCTTCAGAACCGCGGGAATGCATCAGGTGCTGTGCTGGTTGGCGCTCAGAAGGCAGATATATTTTGCTTTTCAACGAAAGCTGAGACAGAGAATACCCTTTGGAACCTCAAATATCACAAAAGTAGCAGATTGATAAAATGCACCAGTGGGACCCTTCTTTTCTCCCAGCCTTCCTTCATTTCACAGTAGTGCCTCTCTCAAAGGGCTGATGGAGCTGAACAAACCGAGCTGGTTTTCCATTCTAGTCAGCTTGTACATTTCCTAAGTTAACACAGCGTGGCTCTGACGAAACCTGATAAAAACCCACAGCAGTGGAAACAAAGAATCAAGTTAAGAAAGAAATGAAACCCCAGGAAAAACTACAAATAAAGAAAGATATGATATGATCTCTGCTCATACTTTCTGATTTGGGCAGGCTTGTCTACCTCCAAGCCTGGGCAACAGATGGGACTGAAGCCTCCCTCGCCAACATCAGGCAAGCAGTTCTGAGGTGGACCTGGACAAAACCACTCTAGTACTATCACATATGACAGTACAGAGCCAAGGCGAGATCAGAGCAAAATGGATTGCTAAAATATGGCCTCATTTTGGGACTAGCTATGAAGGATAGAGAAATGGCAGCACTGGGCTCCCTGCACACCTCCTGTCATCGGGACAGGAACTGTTTTCCTCACATCTCCCAAGAACAGGCCTGCTGTGCTCCATTGCCTCTGCCTAGGATCTGGCAGGTTCAGACACATGTTCTCACCTGGTACTGACTCTTTTTCTTGCCTTCTGCTTGTAAGTACAAACTGCATAAATTCCCCCTTTTTTTCTAAACAGCCAAAGAGCGCCTGTATTGCATGACTTTCGGAGTGAGGACAGCAGTCTTGAGCACGAACGTTTGAACTCTGTTCCCACAGAGAAAGAGC
>JBCJKH010051695.1:0-19785 GCA_039877255.1 Loriculus beryllinus
AGCTTTAAAACGGTGCTACCGACATAGCTCTCACTCCTCGCATGTTCTCTACAAGTCCATTTGAATCCAGTTTGGCTAGCTCAATACAGCCTTGGCCACACCACCCTCTCCAGCAATCATATTTTAGGCAGATTAACATATTTAGTAAATCTCTGCAGGGATAAACCCAACCAGATGCAGGCAATTTATCCACCTAAACTCAAGCTTGCTGGCTAATACACTAGCATAATGCCAAGTCCTTCCATATAAACTCAGTTAAGATGAAAAGCCTTTTGTGCATCCTTCTTATCCTGTTCACACACAAGGGTCCCCAGTGCCCTCTTTGGAGCTTTTTTTTGCCTTCATGCCCATGAAGGGCCATGAGGACAGGCAGGACCCCTGGCTCTGCTCACATGGGGGGAGCCATCTCAGGGACAACAGGGGAGAGCAAACCCCAGGAAAGGCAGTGGGTGCAGAGCAGTGGCAGGAGGGGGATGCCCCAGTGCCCCCCTCCTGAGAGACCCAGCACCCTGCCAGAGGAGGAAACAGCTTTCGAAACATCCGCCTTCCCAGTTCTGCTCTGGCTCAGCCCCAGCACCAGGTGGGAAGTGGCAGCACCAGCCCTTGAGATGAGGAACAGCAGCCCCCGGGGGCATTTTCTGTTGCTCAATAAAAGCTCCACAGCGTGCAGGGCCTGGGCAGAGGAGCCAGGCTACTCACTAGGCAGCGGAGTCATTCAGCTGGTACTCTCGGGAGCGGTTAAAACAAGCCTGGACCCCGTTGTCAGCCCACAGTCTCCGGATCACGCTGGCCAGGTCTTCTGGCATGATGCCCTGCTCCTCAGCGGTGCAGGAGAGCGCAAAGAGCTGCCGAGCATCATCCTGCAGGGAAAAAAGACAGGGATAAAGCATTGGCAAAGGGTTATCGAAACTCACTCTCCTCAAAGGATTTGGCTGGAGCCCACCGTGTCCCACCCAGATGGTAAGGCAAGAGCTCCAGATGGGGAAGAAATAAAAGGGAAGCAATGGACCCCCACCTCTGCACCCATCAGGGGCCGTGCCAGAGCAGCCACTTACGGGTTATGCTTCGGGTGCCCCCTTCCTCAACACCAAAGAAAGGAGGTCACAGCCAGTGAGGGAACAGGAGTGCTTGAGCAGGACCACCCTAATCCTGATCCAGCTTTGGGACCCCCAACCCCTGCCAGGTGCCCTGGGAGCAGGACACTCACTGCTCTGGAGGAGTCTCCAAAATCAATCTGCAGGTTCCCCATCGCCTTGATGATGGCCATGATGGACTGGATGGTGTTGCTGTAGACCACAGCTTTGTACTGCCGGCACTCCTCCTCAGAGTAGCCATCCTCATGGATGATTCTGGGAAAGAGAAGAGACACAGGCAAGGTCAGCCCTCCGTGGGGCACCCCATGGTGCTGCTCCCTCCCCATGCTCTGCAGCAACACTGATGCTGCAGAGGGGAACTTTCCTCAGCCACCACTGGTTTCAGAGCCCGTGGCTGGGGTCTGTGCGGTGTGGGCCGCAGGGATGGCGCAGGGACACTCACTTCATCTGTTTGACGATGGTGCTCTTCCCAGACTCGCCAGCACCTGCGGAGAAACAAGAAGGGGGGATGAGCAGTGAGGTGCTGCCCAAAGCCGGGATCCCCACACTACTGGGACCACCCAGCCCTGGGAGGGAGGGCAGCAGCAGCTTCAGCCACTGGAGGAGAGCTCCCAGCATTGGCCACAGCAAGGGTTTGGATGGGCACTGGCAACAGCAGAGCCAGGAAAGGGGGAGGGAAAGGGGAGCCTAGGGGAGATTTTGCAATAGCTCCCATAGGGAAGAAATGACACCAGCTCCAAGGCAGGAGCATGGCACCAAAGCACTAATGTTTGCCCTGTGGTGCCAGAACACTGCAGCCAAGACAGCAGACAGCCCCAGCTTCAGCTGAGCTTAGGAACCCCCTGCAATGCCCATCACTTGCCATCCCAGCTCCAGGCAGAGCCTGTGCTTAGCTGCCATATCCCAAATCCCACATCCTGCATCCGTATTGTGCCAGAGGACAATGGAATGTCAGCCTTGCCACATGCCCACAGCTGGAGCTGGCAGCAGCCAGGACATGGGATGCTGGTGCCACCAGGTACGGGCAGGGGGCTGGGCACCCAAAACCGAGCACTCCAGGGAACACAGGAAGAAGTTGCCACCTCCGCCAGTGCTCGAGAGGCTCCCAGCAGGATCAGCCACCCCCGGGTTGCTTTTCAGTGTGCACTTCCCAGCCTGCCAGGTCCCCAGCCTGGCTGCGGAGGTGGCTGCCAGCAGGGAAAGCCGATGGCTTCCAGGGTGGGTTTATTTCCCAGCATCCAAACACGGGAGGCCAGAGCTCAGAGGGGACAGCCAGGGTGCCTCAGGCTCCCTCTCCACCATCCTGTCTCCCCTGGGGATGTCACCCCCACACAGGCGACGCGCAGGTCCCAACCCAGCCCTCCCTCCCCAGGCTGGGAGCAGGAAAGAGCAAAGTCAGCCTGGCTGCAAGAAAGGGGAAGCTCAAAGGGGAAGCTGAAAGAGATGGCGCAGGTCCCTTGTCCTCTCTCCAGGCAGGGAGTGACACCAAGATGGAAGAGCACCAGGCTTGCTTCACCCTGAAACCCCCAGCAGGACAAGACCCCTTCAGCCAGGACCAGCATCGTCCCTGTCCCTGGATGCAAATCCCAGGGGATCCCCAACACCCCGCCACTCTCCAAGTCCTCTTCCATCCCACCTGGTAGGTCCTGTGGCTGCCCTCAGCCATGGAGCTGCCCTTACTGGAGGCCCCAGGCAGAGCCGCACTGGCACAGCCATAGAGAGGGGAGACAGATTACAGAGGAGTTTAGAAAAAAATATATATATATAAAAAAGAGATTATGCTAAAATTAACCCGGACAAACAGCCTATCATGCCAGCTGAGACATGGCAGCAGGGAGCAAACGCCTTCTGCCCGTGCCACCAGCGTAAATGCAGCCCCGGTGATGGGCACGTACCCCCACGGACACCGCTCAGGGCATGGAGCCACCTGGAGCTGGGGCCATACAGGGGCTACACAAACCACACATTTACTGCCAGGACCACCCGCTCCATGGTTTCCACGCTATATCTGCGGAGGGACAGGCTCTGCTCAGCCCAGGGTGAGTGTTCAGCACGGCCAGGGCTGCTCTCTGGCCTGCACCAGCACCCTCAGCTTGCTGACACAGCACCCGGCACAGCCCGGACATTGTCTAGGTCAGTGCTGGCAACTCCTGCCTGGAGCTGGGAGCAGCAGGGGGAACATTCTGCCTATCCCTTCATTTTTTTCCATTAAATACCTCTGGTTTCTGACAACACCAACCCTGTACCGCCGGGCTCAGTGCCTAGACAGGGAAACTGAGTCATGTAGCAAGGGCGAACCTTGCTTATAAGCACCCCTGGGGTGAGGTGCCAGTTGTCCCCCAGTCTCCTGCCCTGCCTGATGTTAGCGCCTTGCCCAGGAGGGAACAACCCCTCTGGGACCTCCTGTCTGCTCCCAGCAGGGTGACAGTCACCAGGAGGGCAGGAGTCACCGAGGCCAGCCATTTGCCTCTTAAACTTCTCCTACAGCTCCTGGCTAGAAGGCAGCAGTGCCATTGCCCCCCCCAGTACAGGCCAGCACCTCTGCTCACTGCTGGGATTTCACCCTACATGCTTGTGGTGAGCAGAAATACAGGCCTGAATTTTTAACTCCATGCAGCTGCCCTGCTAGAGCCCAGCAGAAGCCAGGGAGGCAGCAGTTGGTATCCTCTCCCTCCTATTTCCCTTTCAAATCATCATCTTTGCCTAATGAAGGGGCCAGGGAACTGCCACCGCCAGCACTGCCAGGCCCAACGGGTGCCCCAGCACCTGCAAATCCCACCCAGCACAGTGTATGGGGGACCTTTCCCAACCTCTCCATTAAGCATAGCAGAGGGGAAGGGCTTCCAATGCCCGGAAAACCCCGGCTGCCGTCCATTCAGCCCCAAAACAATCCCCGGGCAGGGCGCCAGCTGCCACTTCCACCCTCCTGCCCAATCCAGGCAGGAGACAGGCAGTGCACAGAGGTTTCACGTCACCCTTCAGCCCCCCACGCTGGCCAGGCATCGGGTGGGATGGAGAGCCCCCACCATGGGCTGACCCCTCATCCGGGCTTCCTCCAGCCGTGCGCACCCTTCCTGCCTCATTCCCAGAGCTGCGCTGGTAAAAAATAGGAGGAGAGCTCTCTCTTGGGCTGATTTCCCCCTTTTTCTGTTAAAAATAATCTTTAACAATTTAAAAGAAGAAGCTGCCTGCCTCCAAAACGCCCCGTTAATCTACTGGCGAAACACTTATTTAGCCAACATATATTTTGCATCCCACAACTTAAGATGCTTTCTGGCCAGCACAGACTTAACGTGATACATGCAATGTATTCCTGGTCAGCATATATTTAACACCATATATTTAAGCAGCTGGTCACAGGTTTTGGGGTCCACCTCACCCCGCATTGCTGAGAGGGAATTTTCCATCTTGCTGCACGGCACCATCCTGTTTTATGCCTTCAAATATCCAGGCGTGGATGGAAGCAATGTACAGCTGGAAAATTTTCCTTATTACAGGGGAGAAGCTGGAATTCAATCCACCATCGGGTCCGGAGCCATCCCCAGCACCCACAGCCCCATCCTCAGTGAATGTGCTGGAAAGTTTTCCCAGCCTGGCAAACAGGAGCTATTACTTGAGCATGGATTTATGGATGGTTTTTACTTCTGGACAAACCCACAGATCCTCTTCCAAGCAGGACAGACACCCTCATGGGGTGGTTCTCTAAGGCACCTGTGGGGTCTCTGCCACCAAACAAGACTATCAAAGGTGCGTTAAAAGCAGAGTTACCCTAAAGACTCAAACAGTAATAATCAGAAGAGATTCCCCTTGACATTTTCCTTCCTACCCAAAATAGATGGAAAATTGCTGTAAAAACAATCGTGTTTTTTTAAACCCCACAGCAACACAGGGCGTTTTTCCCAGGGGCCATCCTGTTCCGGCACAGGGCTGGCCGCTTCCCAGGAGGAGCCTGCGCATTTGCGGATGGTGGGATGCCACGTCCCCAAGCAGGACCCCCAAAAATTATGGGGCACCAGGGAGGTCTGAACCCCCCTGTCCAAGACAGCAGATGGAGACGCAGAAAAAAACCCACAAAAATAAAAGAAGTAGAAATAATTCAGCAGCAGGAAGGACATTTGGGGTACATGGGGAAGGAGGAGGTGGGCAAGGGATGATTTCCCATGGGGAGCACAGCAAACACACCCCAGGTGCTGACAAGGGCCGCTGGTGTTCACGAGCTGGACAAAACTATCCTTGTGCTGGGCTTTTTCCAGGAATCCTAGAACTTTGCTGCTCTGTTTCTGTCCCTGCCATAGCCGCAGAGGTCTCTCTCTCCCCGCTTCAGCTGGCACCAGCCACTTTTGAGCCCTTGCTCCCCACACTGGCTGTGCCAGCACTGGGGTGGCGGGGAAGGGCCCCCTAAAGGGCTCAGCATCGAGCTGTCCCCTCCTCCTGCACACATTTCAGGTTACCAGTATTGATTTTCTCATCCCTAGAAAAGGGGGTTCCTGAAGACTGTCACCCACCAGGTCACCGCCGGTTGCTCTAGCACAGAGACACCGTGGTCCCCACATTCTCCTGCCAAACACTGGAGTGGCTCCAGCGCAGCCCGTGCTGGAGAGCTGTCCCCAGCAGTACTGTGACTGTGTGCCCGAGTGTCATCATCCCCTCAGCCCACCCTCATGGGCAGGGGATCACCGGCACCCTACTTCCCCGGCCTGGGTTTTCCACCAGGATTACTCAGCTCCCCAGCTCTGGTGATTCAGCCGGCCTCTGGTCCGGAAACCCGTGCTCCATCCCGGAGCAGGAAACCCGGTAGCTGCAGAGAGGCCAGCCCAGCCCCGGCTACAGCAATGGCAACGAGGCACTCAATTATCCTGGACTCACAGCCCTGGGTGGGTGAAGCCCACGGGAGACCCTTTGTAAAGCTCTCTCTATAGGTAAAGCAGTATATACATATGCTTTTAAATATATATATAAAAATCAATTTATATATTACTCCATAAAAAAAGAGCAATATATATACACAAAAAAGCAACACCTATAAAAATGAAATATTTTTCTAATCCATACACATACAATTCTATATTAAATATATATATCTGCTGCCTCTCCTGTGCAAAGCCTAAGCATTCATCCCGGAGTGGAGGGCAGCTGCCTGCACCTGGGACATCACCAGCAGGGACAGCAAGATGTTCTGTCTCAAAGCCTGGGTGCTGTGCTCCTTCCATCCCATCCCAACCCCTGCAAGCACCAAGCTCTTCCCTGCTACACGATACCTCCTGCTCTGTGGCCAGAAACACCCCTGGGACCCTTCAGTGTCCCCACCAAAGGGAGGAGCTGATCCCTTTCCCACACCCTGGGCTGGGGCAGGAGCACAAAACCACAACCCCAAGGCAGGACAAAGTGCAGCAGAACGGGCGCTCGCACGCGAGGCCGGGGCAGAGCCCGGCACCGCAGCCGCTGAAAGTCGCAGCTGGTCCCTCCCTTCCTCTATTTTTATGCAAGCCTCAAACAAACCCCAAATACATAAAGCTGCTGAGCCCTGCCCCGGCCACCCTTGCCCCGGCTACAGCTCACCCTGGCAGGATCTCGTACAGGCGAGACTCCCTCCTGTGCGAGTCAGTCCAGGCGGGTGCAAGGGGAGCATCCTCACCCCAGGGTTTGCACCTCCAGCATGAAAAACCACTGCGGATCAACGTGATCAACCCACAAGCACCATCCCTGTCCTAGGCACCTTCACAGCCACTAATGCTCCCCGAGCAGCCAAGAAATCCTTTTACTTTCCTAATCCTCCAAAGGAAAATACAGAATTAGGGGCTTTAAATGAGGCTACTGCTTGCCTGCACTGATCCTGCATCTCCCCCAGAGCATCCCAGCACCAGCAGGCAGGAGATGGGCTGGGCAGAACCCAACTTCCACTTACAGGCAGCAACTCCAGTGGTATGAGCCATGGTGATGTCAAGGAGCTGACAGCGGCACCGGGAGCTACTGGCAGCGTTGCTGCACAGGGTGGATGCTCCAGGTGCCACTGATGGCTCCTGGCCTCTCCCAGCACCAAAACCTTGGGATGCTGTTGGTTTCCAGCCACAGGGATAGGGGGGATTGCTTTGTTTGGGTCTCTCAACAGAGACTGAAGCTTTAAACTATCTGCATGCAACTATTTCAGAGCTGGCGAACAGCAGAGGAAAACCTGCAGGCAGGGACAGGAGGTGCTGTGCCCACACCTGCAATGCCATGTGCCACTGGGGGTCCTGCCTGCCCCGACAGCACACATCATCCCTCTCCAGCTTGCCCACCATGGAGGAGGAAAGGCATCAGCACTGAGCCAAGCTGGCTGCAATGGTCAGCCCCAAGCCCTGCATGGTGCCGGTGCCCAGCATGGTTCTACACTTACACTGCCACCCCACTGCACACAAAGCCCAGAGCTCTTCCCCCACACTGCATCCTGCCGGCTGCACCAGCAGCTCCAAGTGCCGGCAAAACCCACGCGGTGCTTGGAAAAGCCATCTCCTCTTTGTGCCGCAGGCCAATTAGGCACAAAGGGTGAAGCTATTTTTCTTCTGATATTTTTTCCTCCCTAATTTTTCCTCCCTGTTTCTGGAGGACGCAGGAGTGCTGCAGCCCTGAGGGAGGGCTGCGAAGCTCTGCCTTGCCAAGTGTGCCTAAGAGCTGTGGTGCTCACCAAAAAGCACCTGCTGGGCTCATGTGAAGCCCTGGTTCTCCTTAAAGCTTCCTCCAGCTAGTGGGAAAAAATTAGGTGATAGGAAGAGTGGGCACTGCATCCCTATGTCGAGCAACACTGGTCCCACCTCCAGCCATTCTCTCCAGTCTCAGGAGGATTTTCCAGCCACAGCTGGGCTCAGAAACACGCCTATGTGACCCAAGGATCCAGCACTACTTACACCTGAACACCTGCGAGGGCAAAAAATAAACATAAAAAAAATAATTTAGAAGAGCCATTTCACACTATTTTTGGCTTTAGAAACCAACTGAGATCAAAAATACCACTTGTAAATGCTGGCCTCAACAGAAAGAGTGCACCCGCCATCCTCCTCCTACCTCTGCTTCTCTAGAGAGCAGGACACGGGAAAGCGATGTGGGCTGGCCAGCTCATCCCGTGATCCTCGCCAACCGGGAGCCCCTGTCCTCTCAGAGATGCTCAGCACCAGCCAGCCGGACACCCCAATGCCAGCAGTACTGGGATGATAATGCCCACCCTGGCTGGTTCCTGGAGCCCAATGGGAAGGAGATGCCAACCCCCTGCCCAGCTACATCCCTTGGCACCATTATTTCAAGAGCTGCCAAGCCAGCATCAAGGCCCGGTTCAGGAGCAGCTCACGGCAAAAAGGGGCCACACGTTTCCCCAAGCGAACCCCATGGGGTTTCACTGCACCGGCACCCACCCCTCCCCGGAAACAAGCGGGTCAGTGAGCTTGTATAAGCAGCCAGACCCCCCTCGATGGCACAGCCCCCCTGACAGGTCCTGCTCTGGCACCACTCACACCAAGGCTGAACTAAGAATAAACCCCCAAACCCCTCAGTGCTCTGTTAAACGAGCGGTTCAGAGCATTAATTATGTATTTCTCAAGTCAGGCAGGGGTTGAGCAAATAAAAGGCTGCCGGATTTCGGTTGACTTCCTGCTGCCGGCAGCTTCCTCTGCCGACGGTGGTGACGAGCCGAAAGACATTTTCTGCCGGCGCTGCCCTGGCAGTAGCTGGGATTTCTGTGCCCATGATGGGTCTCGCTGCCCCAGGGTGCTGTGAGAGCCCCGCATCACACCTGGAGCGAGGCTCTCCCTGGGAATTTCGGAAAAGGAATTAAAAACCCCAACTGGGAGTCATTAAGAAAAATAATAAAGTAAATAAGCAGCTGCCTTGCCTGCAGGGGCAGGGCAGGTCTGTGAACGCCCACAGCAGCATCGTGAGGCCGCTTTGAAGAGTGCAAGCAGGCCCGTTATCGCTGTGAAAATCAGGTGTCCGTGGGGCAGAGCACGGGCTGCTGCCCACTGTGGGCAGCGTGTGGGACCGAGCATGCTGCCCGAGCTTCCCATCACTCCATGGAGAGGGGAGGGTGACGGTGGGATAGAGGGGCTCAGCTGGACCCGTTACCTCTGCCCCAGCCAGTCTGAGGCCGGAGCAAGGCAAGCCCATGGAGGATCCCCGCCGGCATGGACAGGCAGCCGGGGGTCCTGCAGGCAGGACAGGGGGTCCCAGCCAGCAGGAGGGTGGAGATGCCTGTATCTGTGCCCAAAGGGATGTGCCAGGCCGGACCCCAGTGGGGTGGGGGGATGGAACCACAGTGGGGTGTGATGGAACCACAGTCCTCCCCCAACTTCAGGGGAACCCCACAGGCAGGGGTGGGACTGGCACTCCTCTGCAGGAGGGATCCCCAAGGCCTGCTGTGGGGCCAGCACCCCACTCCTGGTGGGACCCCTGCGCCTGAGATGGGCTCGGCACCCCATCCCTGTGGGGAGCCCCAAAGCCTGTTGTGGGGCCAGCACCCCACTTGCGGGGGAAACCCGGAAGCCGGGGGGGGGGCGGGCACCCTACTGCCCGAGAGATCGATTGGCCGACACCCCGCTGCGGGGGGGAACCGAGTGCTGGGCTGGCTCCAGCACCACATTACTGCTGGAACCCCGGGGCGGAGCCGGAGCCCCGCGGGCCGGTGCCCGGGGTCTGGGCAAGCGAGGCGGGAGCGGCGCGGCTGCTCGGTTCCGGAAGGACCGGGCCGTGCCGAGCCGGGCGGGGCCGGCGGTGTCCCGTTAGGTGGATTCGCAAGGGTCTCACCCAGCAGCAGCAGCTTCACCTCCCGCGCCGCCTTCTCGCCGTCCTCCCGCAGGTTCTTGTCGATCATGCGGGATCGCTCGGCGGCCGCCTTGTCCTCGGCGCTCACGGTGCAGCCCATGGCGGCGGCCGCGGCTGCCTGCGCGCCCCCGGTCTGCCCTGCGCGCCGCCGCGAGGCGGGGCCAGAACGGGCGGGGCCTGGGGGCGTGGCCGGAGAGGGCGAGGTCTGATGGGGCGGGGCCTCGTCTCTTTCCGAGGGGATCGGCCCCCAAGCGGCAGCGCTGGGAACTGCCACGGAGTGACCGGATCGGGCGAGAACGGGTCCGAACGGGTCCTTGGGGGAAACAGCTCCGAACGGGTCCATGGGGGGAACGGGGCCGCGATGTGCTCTGATACAGACAGGGGGAGGAAGATGGAGCATGGGTGCTGCATTCTGGGACCGGGGTCCTTTGGGTGCACAGAGGTGGGTGCAGCCCTGGGGCCGGCGGTGCGGGGTAATGCTGTGCCTCAAGGCCACCTGCTGTGGGGTACAAGGTGTCACAGGCTGGTGGCTCACATCTTGGGATGTTTTCATCCCCTCGTTGGCCGCGGGGCTCAGCCCTTGGGACCTTTGTTCCAGGCTGCCAGAGGAGGGAGCCCCGCGGTGGGTGCCAAGGCTGGAGATGTCCACAACAAAGGATGGAGCAAGGATGGGTCTGGGCAGGATGGAGCACCCCTGAGGCAGCTATCGCCCAGAGCACGGGGTACCCAGCTCCCAGGATGCTCCCTTGTGAACTGGACACTCCATGCAGCCCAAGTAGGGTGCCCAGCTGTGACAGTGCCCCACAGGGCTGGCTCGTGCCCAGGAAGCCTCACACATTCCATACCAGCTCCATGGCAAATCCTGAGACCTCCCAGCCCCTCCTTACCCAGCAGGTGAGGTACGGTCAGTGAGGGATGCTGTAGCTGAGAAGCCACTGTGCCAGGGGAAGGGGTGCAGCACTGTCACATGCAGCCCAGCAGTGGGGTTCATGGAGCAGCACCCATGGGCCTGGCGTGGGGGGAGCAGGGCTGTTCCCGTGGGAGCAGGCTGTGGTGCTAATAAGGCTTTGCTAATGAGCTGGAGCTGTGCCCAGGCCTGGAGCAGAGCCCTGTGCCTGCAGGCAGCGGGGGAGTGCCCGAATGAGGGAGGCGAGGGGGGTCACCCCCAATCCACACAGGGCCATGGGAGAGGCTGAGGGGTTTGGGGCTGCCCCTGGAGCAGTCTGTATGTCTGGGTTGTCCTGCCATACATCTGGGCATGCATGTATATGCTTCTATGTGCATGCTGTCCCCATGTACATCCATTCACCTGTGCGTGTCTGTATGTCCATGCTGTTCCGGGATGCTGTGTGCTGGGTTCCAGCCCCTCACCCGCCCCAGTGACGCCTGAGACCTGGGCACATTCACATCTTTATTCTCGCTGCCGGAGCTGCTCGGGCCAGCCTCCTGCCAGCACGGGCATTCTCCATGGATAATTTAATAGCGTCACTCCCCAGCACGGAGCAGCCGGGCTGGGGGCAGATGACAGGGTCACACTGTAGCTGGCAGCCCCAAGGCAATGGTGAGGGTCCACAGTGATGCCCCTCACAGTCTCTCTCTGTCCCATATATATATATATATATATATATATATGTACATTATACAGAGCTACCCAGAGTGACACAACACGTTAAAAAAGATCTACTCTTATATACAGTATTTATAAAAAGCATCCCAGCCTCCACCACCCCGGTAAAAAAATACACCTCTTATGTACTTCACTGTGGGACAGACCCCCTGCCCCACGCTGCCCACCCTGCTGGGCTGCCTCCCACCCTGGAAAGGGAGGCAGGGAGTGGGAGACCCACCCTCCAGGTTTTGGCATGACGTGGGGTATCCCAGCAGCATGTACAGGTGGATGGATGGGCAGACAGGAGAGGGCTGTGGGAGCCCGGGTGCTGGGGCTAGGTGCAAGGCGAGCAGGGCCAGCTTGGGTTGCGTGGGTGCCCATCACCCTGGCATCCGGGCACGCAGACAGAGAGATGGCTCTGGAGCCCCCAAGTTGGTCCCCAATGACAGCTGCTCCCAGCATCCCCCAACTTGCTCCCCTTGGTTGGCCAGGCACCTGCCAGCATGCCACCTTCCCAGAGCGATGCTGCTGGTCCCCATGCATGGCCTGGGGGTCACTGGGGTCCCATCCGCAGGTACTGGGAGCCAACCGTGTCCTCAGCAGGCTCAAGAGCAGCGGGCTGGTACCGTCAGCCACAGCGACAGGGCCACACTGCCCACAGGGACAAGGGTGCTGCCATGATGAGAGCTCTCCCATGAGAGCTCCATGAGGGAGAGTGGGGTGGCATCTCTCTGGGGACCAGGAGAGGATGTGTGTCTTGGGCACAGGCTCCAGCCCCCCACAGACACTGTTCATCAGGGCTCTGGATGCTGTCCGGGGGCCAGATACGTGCCCCCTGTCCCCACACCCCTGGCAGTACCTGCTGCTGGTGGCTCTAGGTGCGCAGACCCGAGCTCCACTGAACAGCCAGATCCTGGTGAGGTAGGGCAGTGTTATTCCCATTTTACAGATGGGGAAACTGAAGTGTGGAGCAGGGAGGGGACCTGCTGGAAGAGGGAGGGGGGTACAGCACCTGCCCCAGGCTCACTGCCCCATTTGAGCATAGGTCGGGGGATCCCCGTGCCTGCCATGGCGTGCCATGCCCCCTCACCACCACCATGGGCAGCAATGGCAGAAGGTCCCTGGGGCAGCCCATGGGGCCATGGCACGGGGCTGAGCCCAGGGCTGGCTGTCCCTGGGGCACCGGTGGGGTGGGAGGGGTTGGTGTGGGCACCCGGTGCTGGCTAGTGGCTGCCACCACTCTTCCCCCCTCCCGTAACCCAGTCAATGATGATGAAGCTCAAGCTCATGATCATGAAGAGCACTCCGAGGAGAGCAAAGCAGGCAGCCTGTGGGGACAGGGAAGCAGTCAGGGACAGTCAGGGTGACAGGGTCCCCAGCACAGGACCCCATCAGGACCCCATCCCTCTCACCATTCCTGTCCTGTCCGCTGATGCTTACCAAGATTTTGGGGGTGGAGCGCAGTGGCTCCTTGTCCTTGGGCATGATGCGGATGTAGAAGATGGCAGGGAAGATGAAGATGAGGCAGGGAGCGGAGGTGGCACCTGAAGCAGACAGGGACAGAGCAGCTCAGCCCTGCCAGCCCGGATGCCAGGCAGGTCCTCTCCCCCCTGCCAACCCCAGCCCTGGCAAAGCTTTCCAGGAACCTAGGGACGCTGTGTCCTGGCACTGTCCCCACACAGCAAGGGCCTTGGCACTGAGCTGGGTGCTAAGCAGGGGGAGCCTGGCTTGGGGGTTCAAGGGGAACAACCAGGAGAAGAGCAAGTGCTTGCCAGCAGCGCAGCAAGCAGCCAGCACTGCACCACAGAAACCTGCCTGCTGGGACAGGGATGGGGCTGGGAGACATCCTTCATGCCCCCTTGTCCTGGCACGTTGAGAAGGGGAAACCAAGGCACAGGGAGGTCAGGCAAAGCTGAGCAGCAGGCATGGGCTGTTGTGCTGCCCGTAACACCCTGTGCCAAAGGGGGTCACACACCGATCATGCCAAAGATGCCAAGGATGGAGGGAGCAAAGATGACCAAGAGATTGATGAAGGTCAGCAGAACCACAGCAATGGTGACATGGCGGATCCAGCTGAAGTCCTTCCCTTGGAACAGCATCTGCTGGATGGCCCGGCGCACCTGGAGACAGGGACAGAGAGTCACAATCCACCCTTGGAACCAGGGCCCATCCCATGCTCTGTCCCTACAATCCTGCCAGTCCCTGTCACTGTCTCCCCTGCTCCAGCCCTGTCTCCACAATCCTGCCAGTGCCCTTCGTCTTTCACCTGCCCCAGCTCTGACCTTGATGCCCCACTGGTCCCCACCACCTCTTCCCAGCCCTGTCCCTTACACCCAGCAGGTCCCATTCCCAATCCCTGCAGCCCCACCAATCCCTGTCTCCAGTTCCCGGCCCCATCGCTGGCTCAGTTTCCCCTCTCAAAGCCTGGTGTGGGAGCCCCGTGGCAGGCAGGGTTGCAGTGCCCACACATCACTCACAGGGAAGAGGACGATGGGGACGGTCAGGGTGACAGCTGTCAGCACGGCGACCCGCACACACAGGACGAGCACATCGAAAGGGTCCACCTTGTTGTAGGTGTGCAGCAGCTCCGACTCCACCCGGTCTGCAGGGAGCAGCCGATGAGCACCGGCACCGCCACCACCCGGTACCGGCACGCGGGCAGGACCCCCGTCCCCATCCCCAGGTCCTCACCATAGAATGTGAGGTAGCCAAAGAGCGCAGCCAAGAAGTACATGAGGTACATGACCGTGATGGAGATGTTGGAGATGCACTGCATCTTCTTCTTGGAGGGACTGCAGGAAATAGCGAGCTCAGCACAGCCCCTGCAGCCCATCGCACTGCACAGCACCCGCCAGCACTGAGCGACCACCCAGCAGGGAGGGGTGATGCTGGAGCACCAGCATGGGGTGCATGGGGGCTGTGTGGGGAGGAGCTGTGTTCCCCTTCCTGGGCTGTGTGGTGCGTCAGATCACCTGCACATCCACCACCCATCCTGAGCCGTAACACCCACCTCCCAGGGGTGATATGACCCACCACCAACCAGCCATTCAGCCCAGGTTGCATCACACATCTCCTGGGACATCCCAGGTCCCATCACCTCCCACCTAAGCAGGGTGGTATCACCCATGTCCCCATGATGCCTCTGCACAGGTCCCACACCGGATGGCACTGCCTTTGATGAAGCTCACCCCCCCCCATAGGTGCCCCCTCTCAGGACTCACTTCTTCAGCTCAGTGTAGATTGGCAGGACCTCAGGGTGGCAGACGAAGGCAAAGGCCATGATGGGGATAGTGTATGCTGTCTGCATGAGAGAAGGGCTGCTGGGCATTGAGGCCAAGCTGATGGGTGCCAGCACCACCACCAGCCTTCATGGGGTGCACAGGGTGGGGGCTCACAGAGAACCCCAGGGGTGCATCCCAGGTCCCTACCTGGGAGTTCAGGGTGAAGAAGCTGGGGGTGCAGGTGCCCTGCTCAGGGGCCTGGAGGACAGTATACCCATTCTGGTAGTCACTGGTGCTGACAGAGGTGGAGTTGAGGCTGCCCGTGAGGTTCCCTTCCTGTTCAGGGAGTGGGCAGGGGACCTGGAACTTCTTGTAGATAACCTGGGGTTGGGAGGACATGGGGATGGTCAGCATCCAGCACCACAGCCCTCCCGGCACCGCACCTAGAGGGAGGGTGCCCCTACAGTGACCCCTCTATGGGGCACCCTTTGCCAGCAGTACCCCATGGCGATGCTGACCCCCAGCCTACACCTGTGAGGGTGGACGTTAGGCACAGTGGGGCACAGCAGGGCAGCAGCACGTGGAGGGCCCACATGAACCGTTTCCCCCCGGGCACCCTCTTCTGTCTCCTTTCCACAGCGTTTGGCTCCTTCAGCCAAAAATAACCCAGCAGCATGACAGCACCACCACCACATCTCCACAGCCCGCAGCACCCAATGTCCCCACTGTCAGCATGGCATGCAGCCTGGCCATGTGGCAGCAGAGCCATGCACCCCAGCACGAGGGTGCTCAGCATCTGGAGCCACCAGCAGTGCCAGCAGGTGCTCACCGAGATGAGGAAGAACACCATGCAGCTGAGCGAGAAGCCGCTGGCGTAGCCGAGGTAGCCTGGGGAGGGAGAAGAGCAACCGGTGGGTATGGGTAGGACTCATCACCCCAGGCTGGCACTGTCACCCCATCATCTGGCACAGGGGTGCCAGACGCTGGTGTTGCAGGGAGCATCAGCGACTTACCCAGCTGCTTCATGAGGGCCAGGGGCAGGATAATGGTGAGGGAAACCAGGATCACCAGGTAATTCCCATTCATGTACCAGTCCCTGGAAGCAGAGGGTCTGCTCACTGCCATGCTCTGCCGGGGCACATGAGGCACAGGCACACACACAGGGGGCTGTCTGCCACACGTGGGGACACTTGAGCTGGCAGCCCAGGGATACTGGCATCGCTTGAGGGATCCACTAGCATCCCGGCTGTGCAAGCATCCCCAGGGATCCCTGAGATGGCATCCTTGGGACCACTGAGGCCAGCGTTCCTGGGGACTCTTGAGATGGGATCCTGCCTACCTGTAAAGTGGTGCACCCCCAAGGGCCAGAGCTGCTGTGGGTAAGCTGAGAACTGCTGTTCTCAATTCGTGTTTTCCCATGGGCAGCCCAGGGCACCAGTATCTGCAAGGGGGCCTCAGCCAAGTCCTGAACACCGTGGGCACAACCCCTGCCCAGCCCTAGTCAAGCACCCCAGAGCAGCCAGGATCAAGCGTGGTTGGGATGCCCAGTCCTGGACCGGTGGAGGTCTCCGTGGCAGACCTGCCCAGCATCTGCCCAGCTCTCACCCCCCGTGCTGCCAGATGGGGATGCAGGCATGTGGTGGGGGGACCCATTCCCAACCAAGACCTCCCACTCCCCACTCCACAGCAGCCCCGGGTTCTGCTCAAGGAGGAAAGCCTGATCCCAAGGGGATGTGAGGAGCAGGGATTGGAAGTTCAGCTCAGTTTAATCCCACCCAAGGGCTTATTCATCACTGATGGTTATCAAAAATAGTAGTGGCTTAATGTCAGTAAATCCCTGCCACGGGCTGCACAGCTGGAGCTGAACCCCCAGCGCCTGCCTGGGGAAGGCACAGGCAGCACAGGCAGCACAGGCAGGAGGTGCTCACGTGGTCTTCTCCTCCAGGTTGAGGAAGGTCTGGATGACGAGAGGCACTTCGGATTTGACGATGTACAGGTAGCTGGACATGGCTGCAGGGAAGAGCGAGGTCGTGCTGCATCAATGTGCTCCAGTGCCAATCCCTGCTCCCAGCCCTGCCATCCCCATCCTCACCTCCGATGTTCTGCAGTGTGATGGCGATGGCCGCAGCCAGTTTCCCTGGTGTGCCAAAGGCTCGGTATCCCAGCTGCTCATAGGCGCGGATGCCTGCGGGATAGGGAGAGGTGCTGGGTGAGGGTCAGGAAGGAACCCCTGGCACGGCTCCCCCATGGACCTGGCACTCACCCACAATGCCTGAGGACTTGAGCAGCAGGTGGATGGAGTAGCTGGAGAGCAGGGCCACCGCCGTCAGGAGGAAGCTGTGGGAAGCCAGTGCCATCACCAGTGGGTCACAGCACAGGGCTTGGGCACAGCTATGGAGTAAATCCCACATGGGGGCTCTGGCAGGCCACCCAGCCCCTTGCCTTGGCACTGGCTGGGTGCTCAAGGGGTGGATGATCCGCAGCGTGCTCACAGCCCCATCCCCAGCCCTGTGGGTGCCTGTCCTCATGCTCAAAAGGAGCCAGAACCTTTGGGCCAAATGGAGAAATCTGGTCCTGTATTAAGGGAGTCAAGCCTCCATCATCCTCACCCTCCTCCCCAGAGGGGCACAGCACCCGGCAGGGGCAGACAGGCTCATGCCAGCGATGGGCACTGCTCAGGCAGCAGGATGTTGGTCCTTGTGTCACCCCACACCTTTCTCACCAGCACCCCTGGCACCCACTGAGGAAGAGCCCCCCACACCCAGATCCTCCCCAAGCCCCCACGGGTGCACAGCACTCACAGGAAGAGGATGATGCCGGTGTTGTCCATGGCATAAGCCAGTCCCAAGATGCCGCTACCCATGATGGCATTGCTCAGGTTGAAGACAGACACCCCAAAAGACGTCTTCCCTTCGAACTGTGCACGTGAGCCAATAAGAAGGGGACAAAACAGTCACACCTGGAGCTACCCCTACCCCACCACTACCACGGTGCCTGTGCCAATACTTACATCAGTGAAATGTGTCTGCTTCTTCTCAGTGCCGTGGGGCAGGAACTCCTCCATCTCTGCTGTGCCAGTCTGGTTCTCCTCAAACCTGGCCGCCGGAGAGAGCAGGATGAGGCTGAAGCAGAGTTGGGGCCACTGTGTCCCACCCAAAGCCTGGGCAGTGCCAGATGGCATTGCAAGGGCAGTGAGCGACCCAACCTCTGGCATCCCAGCTTGTCCCGGGGCCCCTACCTGTCTCCCGCCATCGAGGCCATGGTGGAGGTGGTGAGCGCGGCTGCGTGCTTCCCGTTGGGCACCAGCTCCACCATCTCGGCCTGGAGGGGCACGTCTGTAGCATCCATGGCAGAGAAATGGCTGGGATCACTGCGGGCTCTCCTTGGGCTCTGCAAGAGTGGGGCAAGAGGGGTCCAGCTCTAAGCAGGAGCACTGGAGGGGCTGGCCTGAGGTCCCACAAGCCCTGCATCCACAGGGGATGCCGGTGTTGGGCTCAGCACCAGCGCTGGTGGCACTGCAGGGACAGGCATTGGGATGACAAGGCTACCCAGCCAGCCAGCACCACTGCTGGGCTTCTGCCCTCTGCCCGCTCAGCACACATCACCCCACAGAGCTCACCCCCTCTCCAACAGTCCCACAAGGGCCCCCCAGTGCATCCACCCCCCACCCAGCCATCCTGCAGCCCATCCGCAGGGGCAATCTGCTCCCTCTCCTGTAGCACAATGCCAGCCCAGCCCAGAGCCTCCATCCACAGTGCCTGCCCATCTCCATCCCCTGCCTGCAGCGCTCAGCTCCGTGCCTCAGTTTACCCTCCTGTAGATGGGCACCAACAGGCGAGCAGGGGCATTTTTGGGGGCAGATGAGGATAGAGAGTGGAGCTCAGGGACACCCCAGCCACCATCCTTACACGAAGCCTGTGGCACTGCCGTGAAGGTCTCACCCACATCCCACCACCCTGGCTGGTGAGGCTGGGCTGCCAAGACAGGGGCTCAGGGGCATGTCAGGGCTGGACAAACGGAGCAGGAAAGAGCACGGGGCTGTGAGACAGCTCCTTGGCAGGAGAAGGAGGCCGGGCTGCCGAGAGCGGGACGCCTTGGCACGCCGCACAAAGCTGCCTCTGTGAGAGCCTTGGCCCTCCACGCCCCACTAAGAAACGGCACAGGGTGGCTTTCTGGGGCAGGCTGGCAGCAGGAACAGGATCCCCGCCACCCCCCGCCGGCTTGAGGGGCTGGGGTTCTGTCCTGCATGCCGGGGGCCATCACTGTGGGGCCATGTCCTGCCAAGGGACGATGTCACCTATCCAAGGTGAGGGCTGGCTGGGATGTGGTGTGGACCCCAACTCCTGGAGGAAGATGCTGTTGCCCTGTCACTCCAATGGCTGGGGTCCCCATGGGGTGAGCAGATGGGGACGTGCCTATCTTTACACTCCCAGGGGGTTGGTGGCCCTGGGGGCAGAATGTGCTCTCCCGTGGCACTGCTGGGGCAGGCAGACTCCAGGGACAGCAGTCCCCCTGTCACGCAGAGGAAGAATGTGACAGCAGGGTGTGTGGGTACCAGTACCTCCGGGCTCCAGAGCTGCTGCCCTGCCTGTCCCTGCCTATCCAGGCCACCAAGCAGACCTGGTCCGGATGCCAGCACTGCCACAGGGCTGAGCCTCTAAGGCTACACTGGGATGAGGGGCACAAGGTCGGGCCACCCTGCCTGAGGCACCCAGCCTGGTGGGGAAACAGAAGCAGGGCACAGGCCAGTGGGGACCAGAGCTGGGAGGCTCAGCTCTACGGGGTAAGAAAGGGAAGCGCAGGGCAGGCACTGGGATGATTTATCCCCTCTGCTAGGCCTCCGCTTGGGCCATATCCAGGCACGAACAAGGCTGCCAGCACGTTTAAACGCCGCCGTTAACTCTGCGCCTTCCCACTGCCGCGGGCAGGCACCGCCGAACAGGTCACTCCCGGTGCTGTGCTTGAGGGGGACCGCCGGATCCCCAGTGCTCCATCACTTCGAGGGGGGGGGGGGGGGGGGGGGGGGGGGGGGGGGGGGGGGGGGGGGGGGGGGGGGGGGGGGGGGGGGGGGGGG
>JBCJKH010051696.1:12706-27450 GCA_039877255.1 Loriculus beryllinus
AACATGGTGCATTTGGTGCTAATAGAGTAGAACAAAGTCTTTTCTGGCTTATGAGTGTTGTGCTTTCATCTCTACAACTGGACGTTGCAGTTGAGTGCTGGCAGGGAGCCCTGTTTCTCTGTTGCTGTGTGCTTGCTTTTAGTTTTAAGATTATATCAATTTTAGAGAAAATTCTGCCATTGTTAGGCATGCAAGTGTGGTAATTTTTGCAGGACAAGAATGTTATCTATTGAAACCAGCTCTTGTCTGCCTTGTGTTCATAGTGCTTGTAAAATCTGGACAGCAAAAGCCCAATGTGCAGCCACACATAACTATTGATCAGTTCAGCTTGGCTTTGCTGCTGCAGGGAAAACTGCTATACCATGAAGTAGAGCAAGAGGTGCCAAATCTCACAGGTTTGAGATTTTTCTAGAGCAATGATTATGTATTTGTATTGGCAAGAACTAACTTGGTGAACAGATGTGTTTGTCGTACCAATGCTCCTTTATTGCCAACTCATGGAATACTTTTGCAGACACCAGAAAAGTGAGTATGAACTGTCTTTTGGAGTATTCAGTTAAGAGATAGCAGACTCTCCTTTGAGCTGCACTGACGTTGTTAAAGAAGGAAAAAATGTGTTTAATAGGAATCCTGAGAATGGCTCAGAAATGGGAATGGGAAGGAAAGGGAAGCATCAGCACAGAGTAGTCATTTCTTAGGAAAAGTGAGAGAAAGGACAGTGAATGGAATGAGCAATGAGAATGACACCAAAAAGTTTCCCACACCCGTTGTGCATCATAGCATAGTCATGGGAAAACAATAAGCTCTTGTTAAAGTCCCACCACGATGAATAAGGACACAAAAGACGAATAGCAACTTAATGTAAATACTACCCCAGAGAGAAGGGAACGTTTCCAGTGATCTCATCAGATGTTAGCATGAACTCTTCTGGTCTGATTTCAAAGCTATCCTCATAACCAGACCAATTCAAAGCTTTAAGGTTTGTGGGTACATTTAAATGTATGGTTTTTAAACACTATGTGCCCAAGAACTTTGATCTGTTGAGCGATGATTCTGTGTACATGCTCTTTCTACAGGCCAGGGCTCTAATGATGTTTAATTATATATAGGGAAAATAAATGTAAGCTGTTCTAGTAACAGTTTGTTACCACCAAGCTCTAACTGGTTGACACTGGATATCAATCTGGCTGCATGGGATTTCACCGCCACTTAAGACAAACCTCATTTATGTTGTTAAGTGGATGATGCATTAAGCAACGAACATTGTCCTACAAGTCTGTTAATATCACAGAAGAGTGGTCAGCTGAGCTGGTCACAGTGATTTCTCTTGAGGATCATGTAGGGTAAACCTAGCTGAAATTGGGATGAGCCATCTCTCCTTTTAATTTGTTTGGATTGTCTAAGAATTTTCTCTTACACTGAACTATTGTGAAGTTAGCAGTGTTGTAGAACTACTCTTGTGTCTACTGTTTCAAACAGTGATGTGTCCAGCTTTTAGCCAGATTGTTTATTATGAACTTGGCTTCCTGTTTCTGAGACTTAAGAGCACCTCTGTATCCCACAGACCATTCATTTTGAAAACCCAGCATGACAAAAAGGACTTCTAATTTTGGACCTTCCAAATTGATAACATGCTCTCAAAACAGAAGTAATTGATGGGCATGTATCTTTAATGTACTATAATACACATTATGTTCTTCAAAGAGCTTCTTAGCCTACTTTCTGGCAATGTTGCTGCTGTGTTTTTTCTATAGCTATTTTTCTTTCTTTGTGTTACTTCTAATGACCTCATGTAAAGCTGGTCATTTTGCTTTGCCTTGAATATCAATTATTTAAAAATGGCGATGATTCTGAATAAGAGTCATACTGAGCTCCATAAAGTATCTTTTTTTCCATTAAGCCCCAGTCTGCAGCTATTCTTTGGTAGAGGCTTCGTGGAGGTAAAAGATAGATGTGAAATTTTGTCAAATTACTTGGGAAAAAAAGAAAAGGGAGGGGATAATCCAGTGCATTGTTAGAATGACTCTAATATCTTTACAAATTCAAGACACTGTTGTGTTGTGACCTTTCTCATCTTGTTAACTTGTTTCCCCAAAGTGTTCTGACCTTAATAGAATGTATTTGCTAAAATGTTTTCTCTAAATTGTCAAACTACTGCTGGACTCAATTCTGTCTTAATGGCTCCCTGCAACATCAGCCAGCACTTTTTTAAATACCATCATTACAGTGTTAGCACAAAAGCATCCTCAGGTTTTTTAGTAAAGCTCTGTCAGTTGCTGTTTTCTTTCAGCACTGTGTCTTTATTATATTGTTCCCTGTTAAGATCCTGTGCTACTTCTGGGAAAACTTCTTTTTTCTCTTCTTCAGTTTTATGAAAGTGGCTCATCAATGTAACATTCCTCTTTGAGCAAACCATATCTGCACTCACATCCGCCTTTTTCCTCCTTTTCTGGAATGGAAGAAGTTGCGCAATAGATATATATTTTTAATTTCCAAATTTCTTCTAATTAAAAATTAAATATGGAAACAAAAATCAGAAATTACCTTGAGATTAATTCTGGGTTTGCTTGTGTTGGTTTTATTGCGGTGTCATTGAGCTGAAGCTGGCTGAGTTATTTCGGATTCATACAAGTATATTCGTAATCAGAACCACACTTTGAGGCCTCAGTCCAACTAAGCATTTAATTCCCTTATTCTCTATAACAAGTTTATGCAAATACTGTCTTGGTTGGCTGGTTGGTTTTGTTAATGAATATGATTCAGGTCGTGTGTGTTAACAGGCAGCTGTTTGTTGTAGAGTAGCTTCAAAACACACTGTTAGGGGATCTGGGTGGAAGCGGTGGTCTAGAAGAGCGTCATTCAACAGGCACAAACAGAGTAGCCACAAGCCATGGTACCTTGTTAGCTGTCATGAAACTAATGAGTTTTTCCAAAACTGAAAAGATGAAAAGACGCACACTTATTAAAGCATATGATTGCTGTACTGCAGGGTGGGTCTCATGAGAGCAAAGGGGGAGAATCCCCTCCCTTGATCTGCTAATCACACTTCTTTTGATGCAGCCCAGCACACGGTTGGTTTCTGGACTGCAAGTGTGTACTGCTGGGTCATGTTGAGCCACCCCCAAGTCCTTCTCCTCAGAGCTACTCTCAACCCATTCTCCACACAGCCTGTAGTTGTGCATGTGCCCCCATGCAGGACCTTGCACTTAGCTTTGTTGAACCTCGTAAGGTTTGCATGTGAGGGTCTGTCTGGATCCCATTGCTTCCCTGTTGACCACATCACACAGCTTGGTGTCATCAGCAATCTTGCTGAGGGTGCCTGTACTCAATCCCACTGTCCATGTCTCCAGCAAACACACTAAACAGTGCCAGTCCACTCTTTGATGTGGTTACTGGTATGATTTTATTCCTTAGCCAAGACTTGTTTCTGTTACTTGCTGACTTGGTTCACTGTTCTTTTAAATCCGCTGTGGGATGAGCTGAAAGAAAATTATAAACATGCACCTTAAACTGATGCTGTAATTAAGTTCCAGAACAACAGCCAAATAAACTATTCATGGAAGGCACAGATGTTCTAGTTTCAAAGTAATTTTTGAGGGTAACTATTTCCTTCTCTGCATCCTGAAGCAATGGGTAAAGAAAGATTACAGCCATGAACAGCATGCGGTTCTCTTTTAAAATGCTTTAGACGTGGATTGCTCTGCGTGGTTGATTTTTGCATAGAGGTTGCTTACATGTATAAAAATTACTTCCCAGCTCATAATAAGCTGCCCTAGGTGACCATAAACTAAATTATTCAGTGTAAAAATTAACAAATAAGGGAGGTCTTTGATGACATTGTCAGAAGATCAGCGTTTGTTACCAGTGAGCCCTCCCAAGCTCTGTATGCTTCAGATAAAAGCATAGGAATGCTGCATTCTTCTGGGAATGAGTGAGGAAGGAGCTGTGTTGCCACTGTCAAAATGCCTTTGTGGCTGACAGGTTCTGAATCTAAAGAGAATGTCATATTTGGGGGGACTTTGTGGTATCTAGTTATTATTTAAATATTTGGATATGAAACTAAAGCCTGACAGTGAGCCACAAATTAGCAATTCTGGTTGTGGTTCTATCTTTCTTTTCTCTTCTGTATTGAATTTTTATATAAATTAGAAGAGCATTTGATCCAAGCTACACTTATTATTCATCTGCTTCTCACAGGCTTCTCTTTTTAGTGACATACTCTTGGGCTTTAAGTTAAACGTATAGAAGAACAGGGACCTGTTTTATTTGAAGGTCTAAGACTTTTGAAACTCATTCCCAAATTAGTAGAGCCTGATGAAATTCTAAAAAGTTGACGGGTTTAGGGGTCTTTTTCTCCTCTTGAATTTATGTTGCTTTTTCTTCATGATTGAGTGCTATGAAGGTGCTGTCAAGCCTTGGAGGAAGGAGGGATTCTTCAGGGGGCAGTTCATAAATCTGGCCAGGGACTAGGTATTACTGCCAATAGGAGGCTGCTGGGATGGGGTAACCTGGTGAGCGGCTTCTGAGAAACAGATTTTGAAGGGATCTCTGAGGACTCAATGAATTTCAGAGCAGAGTTTGAAAATCCCTTTAAAAGAATTTCACTTTTGTCCATACTGTATCAGAAGGAAAACTTAAGCTTGCCAGAAAAGTGAAGTTGAAATCAGATTGGATTTACGGCACCACCTGAGGTGGGAACACAGGGCAGGAGCTGACTGTCATGATTCTTCCCAGCTACTGCACTGAATTCCCCTGGTTGTTGTATGTAGGGAGTTGTGTTGCACAGGCAGCTTTCCTCATTCAGACCTTTTGTTGGTGCCACTGTAGGAGGTAGGCCAAATGGAGAAGGGGTAGAAGGAGCCCTAACCATAACGGTTGTGGATGCACTGACTGATGTCATTGCTTCCATTAATGATGTATATCTCATGCCAGAACTAAGGAAAGGTTTTCACAATCTATTTGCATTTAAATATATGGAAATATATATTTACCTATTTACCATACATTTATGCTGCCAAGACCAAAGCCAAACACTGTATTCATTTCCTTGGTTCATCAAATGCTCTGATCTGCTTTTTGTCAGAATGTGTTATTAAATGATGTACGTATTCACGCGTTACCTGACTTTCTGACTGGCTACAACAGGAGCTTTAACAGTGTTGGCAGTACGAAACTCAAGGCTAAAACTAACACCATGTGACATGAATATGTACAAAGATATTAAATTCAGTCCTGGTAGGGATTCTTTTTCTTGTGCTTTGAAGACTCCAGTGTTGTGGAATAAAGATTTTTCTTGCAGCAACTTTCCAATTTATATTTAATTGACTTTCTGTAAAACCATCTGCATTTTTATGGTTTTTCCCCTAAAAAAGCAATATGAACATTTTCTGCATTTTTCTAATAATGCAATAAACAGTGTTTGTAAAAAGAGCAAATATAAAAATGAAACAGATAGGAACAAGTATTCTTAGAAATGAGCTACTCGCTTATTCATTTTGTTGGGTTTTAGCAGGTCTGGTTCTTCAAGTCTGTTTAAAAACTGGCAGAGGGTAGAAATAGGTTGACAGTATGAGAACAGCTGTTTCCCATTTGTTAATTATCAAATTAAACAACTATAATATGAAAAGCTAATAATAAGGAATATGTTCTTGCTTCGGCCAGTCAGACTGCAGCAAATAGAGGCTTGATTTCTGTTCAAACGGGATAAAACTCCAGCAATTTCAGTACCAAAAAATGAATGGATAAATTACTGTGCTACTAGGGCAAAGGGAACATCCGCAATGGCATTGTCCATGTATGTGGACATGTGGTTGCACACCTGAGTCATCTAACTGCATATGCATAGCAGCACATCTACATGTGTGCTTAGGCAGCCTGGGCAGACGAATGCAGCTCCCCCACTCAATACATTCCTCGCTTTTGCATCGGTTTAGTCCTAAAAGATCCTTTTGTTTCTGGAAGCCTTGTAAATAAACAGAAGTCCCTGGTTTGTTCATTCAGGAAAGCTTTAGTTTGAGCTCAGGGAGTCAGCAGTGGAGAAAATTTGGCTGGAATAATAATAAATATCTCTTCTGAATTCATGAAACCTTCCCTTAATGAAATTTGTTCCAGCTTCCTGCAAGTCACAGGCTGTCGTTGTTTACTGGTAGAACAGGCGGCTGCCCTTAGGAAGTTCTTATTTTTCATGATCCATTGCAGTGAGCTGTAAGGTTTTCGTCTCTGCACTTGTGCTGGAAGCAGGATGGTTAGAAAGCATGGCAGCGAGCTGGTGAGATCCTTGAAGCATTCCTGCTCCTGGCCAGCCCTGCAGAGCTTCACCTTCCTGAGCAACATCTGAGCACAGCGAAAACTAGGGGCACGATTCTGAAGAAAAGCAATAGCTCAGTCCTGCTTAGGAGAAGACAGTTCCTTCCTGTAGTCCTGGATGAGGTACCACTGTGGGAGGTAAAAGTGACCCTCAGCAGCTTGTTTTTATTTCTTTTGTTGAATAAAATATTTACAACGAAGCTTCAGCTTCATCTCCAGTGAATCCTGAGCTACTTTTCTATCAAGAGCTTCCCTATACTCCCTTCTAAGTGCTTTCTGTTTTATGAGGCACACACGTTCTGTTTCTCACTGCCTCCTTTAACTTTCTCCCAGCGCAAACACAGAGCATCTAATATCCTATTGGTGAGTAAAAATATGAATATTGCACTTGATGCCTACAAGATGAGTAAGTAATAAAAAGGTCTGCCTATGCACACTGAGAGCTCATCTGGTGTTTACCAGGGACTCTTTAGAGACGCTGCAGTTGCTTCGTAAGCATCTGTAGTAGTAAGAGGGGATAAAGGAGCAGGGACAGAGGTGAAGACTCAAAATAGGTTTCAGTTGAGTTTGACAGTACGAGGAAGCAGGTCAGTGAGATGGGACTCTAGCCTGAAGTCAACACCTCAGTGATATCAAGCCCCTCCATTTTCCTACTATGAAGAAGTTTTCCAATATGATCCATGAACATCTTCCTGTTTGCTGTGGATAATATTGCTTAGTGAGATGTTAAACAAAAGACATTTTACTAAAATTAAGCTTTCTGAAGTGTTTACTTTTGTTATGTATTCTGCATTATTAAGTAACCAAAATGAAAACAGGGGAAGCATGTCACCCTGCAGGGTCATATATTTATTATGTTATAAAAAGGTTTATTATTAAAAGGTTAGAAACCTTTTGTTTCTGATTGTCAGTTATTTGGAAACTATATGTAGTACATCTAGAAATAAAGGGGATGATTACTTTTTATAGGCAAGAAGGGATTAATAAAACTTGTAATGCTCAAAGAAACAGCTGCTTCTCTGTTCTGTATTGCTTCTAAACTCTCATCTAATGCTGAGTGAGTCAGCTGGGAGATGCCACTAGTGTTAAAAAAGAATTAAATGGAAAAGTAGTGGTTATTATTTGAAAACAATTATTCTCTAATTGTGCTTTGGGGGGGGGGAAAGAAGAAAGAAAACTGCTGTTAAAATAATTTATAATTAGAACAAAGTACAGAGCAGGAAGAAAATATCTTTTAAAATAAAGACTTCCTAATCCATAAGCAGAGATGATGTGACAGCAATTGTGTTTTTATTAGTCTGCTTTGAAAAGGCTGCATTATTCACAAGTGGCGTTGATGCAAGTGAGTGGAGTCAGGCTTCCTAATGGAGCTGCCAGCATGGGCTGGGAGGACAGGAATCTCCAGCTGCATTCCCAGCTCTTCTGGGAATAACCTTGGAGCAAGGCACTGCATCTCCTCAAGCCTTCTTCTCACCCTTTTAGCCCTTTTTTGTTTGGGTGGCGTGGTTTGAACTGTCGAGGGTTCAAAGCAGAGGCTCTTTTGATACGTGCAAATATAATTTGTGGCTTGAGCTTCAGTTGTTGAATATGGTAGAAAATAGTTGCTGGCATTTCTATGCTTTTTTTGCCTCAAACATTCATATGGGTTTATGATTTGCTGGCTGATTGGCAGAGAGAGGAAAAAAGTTTGTGTCTCCATTATCCACTTTCCATTAAAGGTGCATGTATTTAATAGTTACGGCTTGCGGTGACCTTAAGCCACATGATGTAATCCTTATTCAACTTTTAATAAAGGCAGAATTCCCATCAAGTTTTGAGGGTTGTCGATGTGAAAGACATGTCAAGATTTACCACATTAAGATTATAAAATATTCTGCCCTGGTGCTTTATGTTCTTTCAATAATGTATTTTAATGGCATATCTGGAAATGCAGGAATACTCTTTGATTATTTGCTAGATTAATGGACTTTACTATTAGTCTTTGAAAAGAACTGTGATCCCATAAATGCCTCAAGGTTTATAAATGGTATCTTCATAATGTGTACGCAGCCTTCATTATTTGTGTTTAGCGTGACTATTTTTGCTTCTTGTCCTTTTGTTATGGTTCAGTTCATTTTACTTTCACAACATACCTGGGTTTTGTTCAACCTAAACAACCAAATCTAACGCATGCCACTGAAGGTGAATAAATCTCTATTCCTAACTTTTCTAGGAATTTGGCGTTCAGAAATTCACAGGTTGCTTTTAGAAGAAACATAAGGAAGAAAGGAACCAATAAAAGACCCGAACAGCAGTTTCATCAGTAGCTTGAGAGCCAGAGGAAGCACTGGTAAAGAAGTGACTGCTTCATTCTTTCCGTTTTCCAGCCTTCTTCCCTTTTCAGTTGCCTGTAAAAACTTGCCAGAAACTGTAATACCTTTATGGATGAAGAACCTGACATGTTTTGTGTAGTTGCAGATTGTGTTAAATGGGTGATAAGGATATAAGATGGTGGTATATTCAGAAAGACACTGGGTTTCCCTCTTTTCCCTAGTGGTCACTGTCTCCATCTATTTATCCCTATTTTCTAGACAGTGCTGCAAGGCAGTACACTTGAAGTTCACTCCTGGGGAGGTTGAAAATAAATGAAGAAGACCTTCCTGAGGCTGAAGAAAAGAATTTATTAGTCCTTAGAGCTGAAGTGTATAAATTTGGAAGGCCTTTATGGGGCTAAAGGAAATAAATTAAACCTAAAAAAATGCTATTTCAGGGACAAAGATTTATCATTTGGAGACTTGTGAGAGCTATACTCGTATTCCAACGTTTCATAAAGGAGACTTTGTTTCTTCTCTGTAAAATCCATTAGGTTCAAAAATACTGAGCCCACTCTGAATTTCAAAGTACCTGCTGTTTCCTTACTGTGTCTCGCTCCTGGAATAAATTACTGTCCCCTCTCTCTGTGAAATTAGGCTGCTATGCCATTTCCTTTGCAGGATACTTTGCATAGAAAAAGTAAATTGTGCTATTCCAGCTCTATGGACGCACGACAGGCAGATGTTCTGATTTATCATTCACTCTCTGTAGCATGCTATAGGAACATTCCGGTGCATCTGATTCAGATTTTCCTGTGTCACCAGAGAAACAAAGAGTTCATTTAATTTTGTAGGCACCTTGTCACTCCAATGCACGTGATTTGTCCTGCAGCAGATTATCCTGGAAACCAGTCCCTGTAGCAGAGTGCTGCTTGTGCTGCTGAGCTGGGCAGGCTGGCAGCAGATAAAGCAGTGATCTGGGGGTGGTGCAAGAACTTTGTGTCTAACCTCTCCTGGTTTTCTTCTTTTGAACCCAGTATGGAGTCAGGGGCTGGAGGGATTGTGCAGGCCACAGAGGTTTTTGTGTTACATCTGTCCATAGCTTTTACATTCCCTGATACTGCTGGAGTAGTAGCAATGGATGCACTGCTTCTAGCAGAGAGCTTTATTGGATGCGTTTGGTTATTCCATCACTGATATCATTGCCATGGTTTGATAGGAGAAAACTTTCTCTAGAATTTTCTGTTTCCCTAAAGAAAGTTTAATTTTGACAGGTTTGGAGGTTATTTTTGCTGATGGATGCATTTCAGCGTTGCTGACAGTTTCCCCTTTTTTTAACCTATTTTCTGGTGAAAACAAATCATTCCCCACCAACCTACCAAATTCCAGAAAATCCTGTAATTCACAGAATATTTCACCTTGTGTGAAGGAGAGAGAAGGTTATCAGGTTCCTGCTGGATTTGCAGTGTCCCCAGTTCCTTCCTATCACCCTGGGAAGCTGCGTTCCTTCTGCTTAATATATACAGGTTGTTGAATGTATAGGCTCTAAAAGGCTGGCCTAACCGCACTAGTAATTCTAACAGCTATTCCAAAGGAAAGGCAAAAGCGAGTGGTAACACACAAGCCCTGGATCAAACAGTTCAGTGTTTACTTTATTTGACCTTCCAGAGTGAGTTGTGTGAAATCAGCTCTGCGAGACACAGCAACCCCAAGAACATGCCTGGAGGGAAGTCAGAACTCTGGTTTGCAGTTTTGCCTCTGGCTGACAGCTGTAAAAAGTGTTAACTAATGAACTATTCTAAATGGGTAAATAAGAAAGGAAAAGGAAAAGCCAGAAAGCTTATAGAAAGCTGCCCATTAAGCACAGAGTGAATTAAAGCTTTCTAACTGCAAACTGAGTTTCTTTTCATATTTTGGGATTGATTCTCTGGTCAGCATGTAAACCAGCCTGTGAGCCCAGAGCAGTAGGCAGCTAAATCCTCATTAAGAACCTCATGTGTCTATTGGTTTTCTTCTCATCTGACGCTTTTCCTCTCCCACATCTATGTGTGCTGTCAATATATCTGGAGGGTACTCAATTTAAGATGCTATATTCAAAGTTTTACCTTTGCTAACGTACAGATCATGGCTTCCCGCTGAAAAATAGAGAGAAAAGCCATAGCCATGGCACTAACCCTGGCTGGTTGCTGTGTAGAGTGAATCTGTAGTCCAGATAGTGGTTCTCCAACAAGTGACCTCCTCCAGAGCTCAGTTTGCTCTCTCAGCCAGCTTCAGAGACCAGAGCCAAAGCTCCTGTTGGGTTTGTGTCCAGTTATCGAGTGGCTCCACCTGTCTGCTTCTCTTTGAGCAGCCTGCAGAGGCTCAGTGAGCCTCATGCCATCAGAACTCTGGGTATCTTCACTACTGCCTCACTGAGGGCTTGCCCCTGTCCCTTTCCACCTGAAAAGGTTATCACCCCAACTACCCATCACCACCCCATTGCAGGAGGTGTCCGCCTTTCCCAGGTCAGTGGGTCACCTATGCTCTTTCTTAGGCAGTAGAAAAAGCTAGAGAAGTGTGATTTCCCCTCACAATAGCATCCAGAACAATTGTGCTGCCATAGCAATGAATAATTAAGCAAAGCTGCCCCCCTCAAATGTGTCACTTTCTTGCCCGAAGGATTTTTCTGTTATTTTTCAGGTTATATCAATTAGACTTGGCTTGTGTTATGAAATGTTATGCAACGGAGATGTCTGTGTTTCCTACTCCTGTGATACACCAGAGTTCGGTTTCTTTAAGCGTTTAATACAAATTGACCTTTGAGGCAATTTGGGAATACTGCAGGCCAAGCTATGATTTGGTTTTATGAGTTATTAGCAAGAGAAAACATGTTTACAGTTAAAGAAATCTTGTCACTTAAGAGTGAGATTTTACTCTGCTCCTCATATATATACAGAAATGTAATGGGTGAAGTACTCCTAGATAATATTTTGCATGTACTCACAGAAGGGGAAGAAGTCTCCATGGAGCCATTCCTCTTCCCATTTGCAGATATGGAAAGTACAGCTGGAGTTTTAACTCTGTATTTGATTAGAAAGCCACACAGTGGAGAAGTGGAATGCACCAGAGCATGGCTGGCATAGCTCCTCCAAGCAGCCCTTTAGCCAGCCAGAGCCACCATCTGCATCTTGGCTTGCTCCTTGAGAAGAGATTTGGTACTCATGAAGAGCCATGACAAGTTGCTCGAACTGGATGCCTTGTCCATTTCTGATAGTAGCTGGAATACGAAAATAGGTTTCTGGTTCTGTTACTGAAAGCATGAACAGGCTGAGTTAGGTATCTCTTGCTGTAAAAAATAGGAATTCCTCATTCAGCTTATGGAATGTAGTTGCACTGTAGAGAAGCAATCCAGTGACAGCATTTGACTCATTAATATGTGATGACCAATGCAGGCAGTTGAAGCTTGAGTCCTGTGACCTGTTTTGACTGTGCAGAGTCCCACTGGAATCAATTTCTATGCACACTGGTACAGTCCACTGCAATGACACAAAGCTTTGGATTCCCAGAAAGAGCAAAGGATGTTGCAGCAATAGAATTAATAATAGTCCAAATGAAAGCTGGCCAGAACAGCAGGTTGTTCCTGTTGCAAAAAGTGCCCAGAGCTTTCCCCTGCATCTCCTTATAGTGGCAACAGCTATTAAACATTCAGTGCCACAGTTCAACATTCAGTAATAACACTTCCATCTGAAATTCCACAAATACTGACAGGGTGATGTAAAACCCGGTGTTTTTCTCTGTCTTGCAAACTCTTGCTAATGCTGACTTTCTCCTGCGTGCACAGCTGATTTATATGCACTGGCACAGGCAGATATGTAGAAAGGGAACTGTTTTCATAATGGAAAATAAGACTAAAGTCATTCTGGTTTTCTAACATGACCGTTAGTAGAAGTTGCAGCTCTGGAAGAAGAATTTCCCAGGTTTTCTTCCATGGATCATGCCATTTGTCAGATCTGCATGCAGATTTAAGAATTAGGACACCTGTACTCAGACCCCGTGGATTTACTGTTCTAAGAAGTAAGTGGGTTTTTTGCTGTATTTCTCTGCCTGAAAAAAAAATAGTGCAGCTATCTTCATCTGCTGCTGTTTGTGCATCAAACACAAACAGTTTGGCTTCCACCAGCCTTGTATATATTACAAAACGTATTTAGCCAGAAGTCACAAAAATGCATTTAAAATTCATTTGCTCTCTAAAAAAAAGCAGATGTACGGCTATGAACCAGTAACCTATAGGGCAAAATGAACTTTTGCCTTGTGAGATAAGATTCCTGCTGTCATTCCTCCCTCTTTCTCTTTATGTGTTCAATATTTTCCAGGGATACACATCGTAAAATCTACAGAAGATCAAATCTCTCCTGGATTTGGTTTCATTATATAAAGGCAGTGCATTCAAATAATTTGTGTCATGCTGCTACCCTGCACTGGCTTGGCATAATCTGCTCCAGAAGACATTAACAGAAGCACAAGTGTGACATCTATTGACAGCACAAAACTCAAACCCAGCTGGCAGGAAGAGGAGGCAGCCTGTTTGCCTCCAGCTTGCTGCAGCAGCAGGAGCTGTGGAAGGGCAGTAAGATGCTGCAGGGCTAATCTCAGAGTGATCTTAGAGCAGAGGTTTACAGCAAAAGGCTAATCTTGCCTTTGAGCTGCATGTGGTTTTCATGGTTTTAACCCAGGTCGTTACACAGATTCCTGGAAGAAAAATCCATCTGGGACTATGAGACACAACAGATACCAGCTCTGTCTCAGACAGATCTTGTGCTGCAGCTTTTGCTGCAGGAGTGCAGCAGGGAAGTGATGGCTTTTATGCTTCTGATGCCCTTATGCTCTTCCCCAGGCATTTGCTATTCACTAATGATTAGTGTATCTATACCTGGAGGTCAGTGCTGATAGCGTGTATTAGCTATGGCAATACCACGGTTATCCAAGTTGGAGCAACCTGAGGAACCATAACTGCTATAATGAGCCATCTGCAGTTTTGCTGTGTGTTGGCCACCGGCCGAATGAGGATGCTGCGCAAGGCAGACCTTCTTTTAACCTGGTACAGCTGGTCTCATGTGTAAGCTGAGCTGTAGGAATGAACATTATTTACAGTGTTACAGCACTGCTGTGTTACAGACTCAGTATAGCTGGTATTTTGTTCTTTGATGTGGGTAGCAGAGGCCAGTTAGAAGTGTAAAAGTGCCTGATTGAGGGACCGTCAGTGCACAGAGAATTTCTTGAATCATGCTTTGAAACTTTCCTAAGCCATATTGCCTTTTTTTAGTAGGAAAAGGTTTTCTGGCAGTTCTCTTAATTTCTGACAAAGCGAAAAAAGATACTTGCATTACCAATAGCTAAGAGTTGTCCATAGATAGCGTCTTTATAACAGGCAGAGAGGTGGTCTCCTCATCGTGATGTCAAGCATCAGACTTGGACTTAAATGCAAAGTTTTCTGTATGTCACCTAAGTTCAGCTCTTATAATTCCACTTTCACCAGTGACAGCCTACTGTTATTATAAGCAGCCCTTGCTCATGGCCTGACGTAGCTTCCAGACAACAATAATGTGAGTTTGCACAAGCAAAGGTTTTGTCTAAAGTGTTTAAAAGGCTATAAGCAATCAACTGTGAATTAATTGCCAAAGGCTCCTTACTAAAATCACTGACACATCTTTTGGACCCTTTAAAGGTACTTGCATGCTTTTAACCATCTGAATATTTCTAAAAGTAAATCACCTTTTTAATTGTATTCTGATCAAGTTTTGTAATGTGTAATTCCACTGAATGTTGTCTGATGCTTTGTGTTGATATAAGAAAGACTGCAGTGAGTCTGTTTCCAGCACAGCCTATTTTTGCTGAAACTTTGGAAGGCATTCTTAAGATGGATTCCCAGTTTTTTCAGTGGAGATAGCTTTAAGATGGATTTATAAATCTGATTAGATCTAGAGATTTTGTACTACATTCTCCATTAGACTGCTGTCATCAGACGGGTTTTGATCTGAGCTTAAACTTTAGATCCCTAATGTAACTAAATGAAACTATTGTCATTAAATATTATATTACAATTTAAAATTAGATACATTTAGGCTTATTAAATAATGAAAAAGAAAATGGGCTCATCCCGGTGATCAG
>JBCJKH010051696.1:27474-38129 GCA_039877255.1 Loriculus beryllinus
GAAGGTGACAACATATATCTGTGATTTACCTTCATGTACTCTTCATCTGAGTGCCAAAAAGCTTCTGTGCTGAAACAGTGGGCTGTTATCTTTCCCTTGAATATCTATGGGCAAAATTGCATCCCTGTCCATTCTGAGGTCTCCCTTTGCACCGGGGCTGTGTAAGGAAGTATTTTAGTGCATTCTAAAAGAAAAAAGGCTTCATTTTGATCTCTCTGAGCAAGGAGCACAATTTTCTTTGATTGAAAAATCTTCTTTAATATTAAATGATTTCACCTGGGCTCCCCTGGCAAGAACTTTCCCAGGTTCCCTTTTACCCATGTGCTCCTGAAAGGAGGCAAGCTGTACATATGGGAGTTTTTTGTATATCCTCCACTTTCAGCAATTACAGTAACTCAGCTGGGATTGCTGCCTCTTACACACTTATGTGCAGAAGCTGTTTCTCCTTCTTTCAATCAATGCATGTCTGAAAATATAAGAATTAACGCATTCTTAGAAGTACAAACAAAATGTCTTCTCTTTTTCTTCTCTGTTGCTGATTCTTAAGAAAACGAACACACTCCTTCAGTAAACCAACACGCAATGAAAATTTATGTGAGGGAACGTGGGTAAAATACATGTATTTTCTAAGTTTGCCAGTTTTCTGAGCCCATATGTTTAGCACCAAAATAAAACTACAACACAGGGGAAATTGGATGATAGATCCAGGACATGGGGGAAAAATATATGGCTATTAATTTGTAATTTTGTTTTGCTAACTGTGAGACAAGAAGGCTTTCAGCACACTGAATAATGGCGGTGTTTGGAGTGATAAATCTGAGCATCCTTGTGCTGTCTCCTGCTGCTGAATAAATCTGTTAGTCTGTTACAGGTTAGCAGTTCTGCTGATGACTTTAACTAGGCTGTTTCACATAAAACCAGCCTTTTTCCCCTTGGCTTCACTGAGATCCTTGACAAAGCATGAATAGATGCCCTTCTGTACAACAGTAGCAGAGTTAGGCTGTCAGGATGGTTCTGCCTAACACAGCCTCGGTTCTCTGCTTGGGAGATTGTTTCTTAAACTCCCTGCTCTGCACTACAGCTGAGAGGAATGAGCTCCTGCTTGTCATGTTATGGCTAGTTAGATGTACCCTTCTTTCACATGAGAAAACTCAGAGCAATAGCGCTCATTAACTGCTTGCATTAAAGCCTTGACAAAAGCCAGGTTGGAGTGGGAAAACTCATTTACACCTGATATAAGGAGATCATTAGGTAGCTGAATGATTACCAGAAACCCAAGGCCACAGCACACCAGAGAAGAGACTGCAGGCTGGCAGGAGGATTCCTGTGAGTCTGGGAACTGTTAACTCTTTACATTGCTATATGCGCAAAGGAGGAGATTTCTTGTTCCTTTCTTTATTGTGGGGGTTTGACTGATTTTCTTCTCTTAAACTCCATTTTGTACTTCCTGGCAATGGTTGTAATATACGAGTGTGGGAGTTACAAGACTGACACCAAGTTTGAACAGGCACATAAACTAGATTATATCAAAGTAGTCTTACGCTGCTTTTGTTACCGACTTAGTTGCAGCATACACTGAGACTTTCTACAGAAGTAATTGAGGAACAAAGAGCAGCCATGTGTTACATTCCTTGAGGAGGAAGCAGTAGTAGCTGTAGCTGGTGTTAGCAGGCTGAGGTAGGCAATGCGGGAAATGGCAGACCTTGCATTAAACCAGCGCATTTTAATGATGCGCTCACACATACTATCTGCCAGTAAGCCATTTGTTCAGGGGGCTTAGTTACAGTTTTCAAGGAGAAAATCTGTTCCGATTGCTCACAGATAGGTAAATAGGATTTCACAGCTGTTATTTTGGCAAACGTAGGGTTGGTGGCATTTGGTTTATTTGTTGTCGGATGTAACTTATGGGAAGGTGAGATGGTGATGGCAGATTAAAGATCATTATGAATCTTTCCAGGCTTGACCCCTGCTGCATGATCAGCTATAATGGCAGGGACTGGACTTAACCTTCCAATGCTTCTTTTCTTGTTTCTTTTGTATAGTTGCTCCTCTGTGGACAAACTTGAAGTATCATGTAATACATTGTTGTGTGTCTGTATACGTAGTGTTGGTCGTGACAACCTCATTCACAGGATAAATGTCCTCATCTTCACACTATTAAAAGTGCCTGATTTAAAACACAAGGTCAATCCATTCCCAGCTCAGTAGAGGAGTGGATGCAGAGCTGTAGATGCAGATCCCAAGGGAAGTAGACATCTCTTTAACAAACTGGAAGTACCAAAATCTGCAGGGAAAGAGCAGGGCTTATTTCTGTCACTCATCTTTGACTTGTTATATAGCATCTTTTGGAGCATGTTAAGCTGGTACATGTTGAATTTGAGCACCCACCTACATTTGCTGACCCAGACAGTCATCCAGGGTGACCATATGTCTCCTAAGACAAGTCATATGGGGACAAATGGAAGCGCTCAGTTGTATACATATTCTGGTGGTGCAGCCTCATGCCTCTGATCTCGAATTCTTGGTTCTTTTAGTTCTGCATTCGAATGTTTGAACCCAGTTGAAAGTGAAGGCCATAAATTTCAACCATGCAAAAGAAGCAAAGAGTTGTAATAAAAATGAGCTGATAATTTGAAACCATGCCAAAAATACACTCTATTGTCTGGAATTCATTTACTAAGATTTTACCATAATTAGAGCTTGAACATTCATTAATTATACTGAGTTTATTCAGAGTAAGTCAAGTAATTGCTGCTTTTCACGATTACTCATGAAGGATTTTAATTAAAGAGCCCTTGCCATTCTCAGTCAGACTCCATTGAAGTGACATGCCTTGCCTTGAGAATCCCCTCCTTCGTTTTGCTTCCACCTCCTTCTGGCAGGGCTGCTCAGAGCTGCTAAAAAGCTCCTGTGGCAGTGCTTGGGGGAAGGAAGAGTTGTTCTGGTATTTTGTCCTGTTTGTGGTGTTTTTCCCTTGTTTTGAGATCTTTATTGTGCAAGAGTTACCTAAATGTGAGCTGCTCCAGAGTAAGTATGTTGAGGGAGACAGGAGGGAGAACAAACCTAGAAGTGTGGTTTTATTCTCTGAATTCCCTACATTTAGAATTTAATACATTTTATAAAATGTATGTATGTTCTATGGATTTTGGGAAACTCAACAGTGCTGTGAAAGATGAGGAGAATCAGACAGCTGGAATGCAGTTCAGACTTTAGTTGTGAAGGCAGATTTATCCCAAATGGAAGAAATTTGGAAGAAGTCATGTAGGGAAATTACTATAGAATTCCACTCTGATGAATTTACTTGTGTCTTCCTCTGCAGCGTCTGGATGCTGTCAAAAACACTATGTTGGACCATGGTTTTTATCTCTGTGACAATTCCATCTTTACTCAAGTTACTGGCTTAAAATGTAATTGATAATTCTGAACTGAAAAGATGTCTGGGGTCTGTTTTCATGCTGCTAATTTTCAAAGTGATTTCTATGATCTTTATATGGTGTTACTGAAGAGCATTTCAGTGTTAACTATTGGAAAATGAGGCATAGGCTCTGAGTTTGTTCCATTGGTGCTCTCTGTTGTCAGCAAAGAGAGGCAGGCAGCTCCAAAAGAACTGGTGGAATTCCTTTATTACTTAATTTTTCTTTAAGAGCACTGGAAAGGGCAGAGAAAATGAAAAAGAATCTGGGGCACTATCCCTGTTGTTAAATTAACTCTGATATGCCAGTGATACAGCTTGCTCTCTTCTTAAGTTCATGCTCCTGTTGAACCTCTTACTTACTATACTACTTTAAAGAAGACATTACAGTCTGTCATACCAATAACTCACTGGCTGGAGCCCATGAAGTACATATTTACATTGCTCTTATTGTAACGAGTTCTAAAGGGGATGTTATAGTTCAGTGTGCCTGCTAACATTTAATCAACAAGCCATAGATAAAAATCTCTGAGTGCTGTGAAACTGGATAAAAGATCATAATCATTGCAGGGTTTTTCTTTATTAAATTATTCTTAAAATAAGTGGTCTCCTAGGCTCAAGCCTAAGAGAGCACAGAGGATCAGGACAGTGCTGAGACATGAACAGAATTGCTGAGGATGATACAACTCAGTTCTTTTAAGAAAACTGAGTGGTAAATGAGCAAGATGGCAATGTCATAATGTGCTCTGCAACAGAAACAATTGGATGCAAGATACTTCGCTACTTTCAAGTAGTCTTGCAAGTGGTTCTACATTGATTCTGTGTTGCTCACATCCTCATTCAAATGTAGATGTTTCTGATTTCACAGTACTTCTGCTAGGAACTAAATATCCTAGGACAATCAGTGAAGATCGATGCTAAGTATAGTTATAGTGCAGGTGGCCAGATCCAGCTCTGTCTTGTTACCTATTCGCTGCTTTGGAGTAGTGTTTTTTTGTATTGCTTTCTCTGCACTTGTAAAGTGCAGCGCTGTGTGTGGTTAGTTATGCAGGCTTTTTGAATGGTATGCTGCATAAATTAGACTTGATAGTATTATCTGAATAAAAAGTTGACATGTGTATATTAAGGTGATGGTTAAAACTTGCAGCCACCTAATATTCTGGTAGTTGTCATTTGGCTTTGTGGACTCAAACAAAGTTTTAAAATGTGAATGGGAGATGGTGAGTCAGCCCAAGAAAGGTCCCTTGGTAGTACTGGATCAATTGGACAAATCCCAGAGCTTATTATATCATTTGGACAAGTGTTATCTAAATATTTGAATGCTTTTCGGGGACAACTCCCTTGGGCAGATGAATGAGATTCAGCCATTGCCACCACTGAGTCTGATTTGCTGTCCTTCTGGCTAGAAGGAATAGAAAGTTCACTAGAAATAACAGCCATGGCATTATAGGACCAGGGCTAGATTAGAAAGGAGCTGGTGTTCTATTCTCTCTTGGCCCACACAGCTATTTCTTATTCACTTTCCTGTGTGTCTGCATTTATGTGATGACTGACATTCCAATACAAATTGAAATTTAAGCTTTAGATATATGTACATAAGTTGCTTCTTCAGGCTGAGGCAGTGTGAGCTAACAGTCCCTTCAATGTCAAACAAAAGAGGAGCCAGACTGTGAGGGGAAGAAAGTGGTATTATATTTGGCAGATGTTCTCAGTCTTCTCAGCAAAGACATGACACTTACAGTAAGTGGAATTTCCCACAAATTAATGAAATGTTCTGCAAACTTGCCTGTCTGTCCTTTTAAGTCCTTGAGGTTTTTACACTCTGAAAATGATAACAAGCTCTGGAAAGTTGGAGGCCAGTTAGTGTTCTCACAGGAGAATAACATACAATGAATTCTGTCTAAATGAGCACCTGATATAAAAGACGTACAGTGATAAGACTAAGTAATCCATATTCGCTGTCTACCATGCTGCTCTCCAGTGGTAATGTTTATACGCAGATAGACACATAAATGAATATGTTATTAATAACTAAAGGTCAGAGAAAAAACCCACATCCTTCTGTAAATAGAAAAGCAAATTATGAGATATCTTTTAGGATGAACTTCTTCGCATTTGCCTTGAGGGGCAAAGGAGGAGTTCAGCATTTTGAAATTGTTCTAGAAATGAATGGAGAGAGACCTTCCCCTTTCCCATTCTCATCTTGAATTTCTTGTTTCATGTGACACAGAAAGGGATTGGTTACAACTTTAATGGGCATAATATTTAACCTGCTATGCCATCCCCATACATGATCCTAATGAGCATGAAATAAACCCGGCTTGTCCTCATTGTGGCTATGGAAATCAGAGGTTCTATGGCAGCTGTTAGGTTTTATCTCGGTTTATAGAGTAAGGAGAGAAAAGCACTTGCTCCAACAGGCCAGATAGGGAGTTTAATAAAGACCTTTCTTATGGTCTTGTGAAAAACATAGGGCTAAATTCTTTGGTATTCAAAGGATAACTAAGAGAATACCAAGTTTAAGTTGGCTCATTGTACAGAATGTATTTCATGCTTCTGTTTTCATGTTTCTGTTTAGTTACTGGCATCAGTTCCATGGAGGATTTTGTTTTAAATAGAAGAAGTTTGCAACAGTTGTTTAAGTTGCAAAGTCAAGTGCAGCATATTTAAGTTTCTATATGCAACTTGAGTTGTGCCTACTGGATACTCCTTCCTCTTCCCTGAATGAAGAAAGTTCCTGCAGAGGGTGAGGGTGTTGTTGCAAGCGGGAAAACGAAGGGTTTCTCACAGATTTACTTGTCATTTGGTCTGAGAATCATGTAAAAAACAATTGTACTGCATCAGCAGGTAAAAATTCCCCTGCTATGTCCTTGCCACAAGTCAGTGCTTAGATGAAAATGTCCTTGTCATGAAAACATCACTCTGCTCGGCCTTCTCTTAATGAGTGGTCAGAGAGCAGTGCTGAGACATGCTAGCTGTAAAAGTGGAGCTAACGCTTTTATACAGATCAGTTAATGATTTGAGCCATTTCTCCCATCTTCTCTTACCCGATTCCCCTTACTTCAGTAAAATCCAAGCAAGTCACCCAATACATGCTTTCCCTGTCAGCTTCAGATCCAGGGACCGCGTTTACCTTTTGATCTTCACCAAAGAAACATTTATCTAAATTTAAAATTAATTAATATCACACAGCTAAACCTGAACCCTGTGGATTAGATTAAAGTTTATCCAATAAGAGCAGAAAGTCTGATCCTCTGAATATAAATGACTGCATCATCTGCATGAGATTTAATTGAGAAAACTGCATCGAAAAGGCAAATTAAATAGCAAGAACACAACAGATTTTCCACAGTGAAACACCGTGGGAAGTGAAAAACCATCTGTACAGAGAAGAACAGAATGGCATTTTTGCATCATGTCAGCCAGATAATATTTTCTCCTTCTTGCATTATCTATGTTAAACATTTTGATAAGACACATAAATTAATGTACTTTTGCCTATCATCTGGCATTAGTTAAGATGATGAAAAGATTATTGCAAACTCAAAATGACACAGGAATTTTAAATGCTTTCAAATTTACATTATTTCTCTAATCTTATATGAGACAGACAAAAAGGCAGATTGTTAGAAGTGCTATGTAGAATTCCTATTAAACTTTTAGTCTGGGAAAATGATTCTGGAGCCCTGTTTTTGCACAACTCCAAGCTTTCATGATACACGTTTCCTAAAAAACATACCAATATAGCTTTATTGGGAGATTTCCAGTAAAATTAACCCCACTGTTAATAAATATGTTTTAAAATTATGTTTCACAGCATATGTTTCAAAACCTCAGAAATGTTGCCATCTGGTTTTGCCTGAATTCTGAAATAGCCACAGTCAAGCGATACTGTCAAAGCCCAGTAGTATCCATATGCCTTTAAACCAACAGACAAGTTGGATGCAGGATTTCCAGTGCCATATGGACTAATGTCATTTTCTCATTAGTTCAGATAAAACCAGCATTTTGTGTTTGTGTGTCCTGGTTCCAGATTCACAGGTAGTCCAACAGAAAAAACACCCCCTCAAGTCACTGCTCCTCAGACCTAGGGATCTTTAAGGTTAAAGAGCAATAGCAGCAGCAAAGATGTGATATCCACTGAGATACAGGAGCTCAACAGGTTATGAGTGTGTTGCTAGAGTTTAAGACCCTCTTCTGTAAAAATATGTGGTATTTAGTGTGTTTTCCTCCAACAGTGGCTACATCTTTGGAATTGACATTCCCAAGATTAACTAGGCTCCATTTAAAAGGACCTAGACAAGGTGCTGCCGTTTCTAAACAGCCATTAATTTCTGTGTAACACAGTATAATACACACCACACGGGGAAACTGGGGGGTGAAAATAGCTCTGTTTCTCTAAGCTGTCAGCATGCTCCTGGAGTCTGCAAAGACTCTGCCGAGTTAAAAATAATGAACTGAGGTATCCGCACAATTACTTATTTTCCAATTGGTGAAGTGCCATTTTCTTCTCAGTTCAGGAAATTAACCTCCCCGAAAGCCAGCTTGCTCTACACAAAATTAATAAAGCAGAGCATGCTGGCAATAACTTGCACATGTTTATTTATGTGTCATGTCTCCAGCTAGAAAGGCTAAGATGAAAAATTGACTCAAAAGGCTGCACTCTGAGGGGATTTACTCCTGGGTTGGGCCCATTTTCATGTTGTTTAAACTCAGAATTGATGGAACATGAATCTCCTCTGGAGCCTATAAAAATTAAGCCCTTTTGTTATCACCTTTCCTTTTTTATCCCATGGGACCCACCTAACACTTTCTTTTAGAAAATAAGGTGAAGAAATTGTCTATACAGTTCTAACGGAGAAGCAAAGGGAAAAGGTGATGAGAGCTGCAAGAGATCTGTTGGTACTGAGCACGGGAAATCATTTTAACCATGTCTTTGCACTGAAGCTTTATGTGTGTCGTGGTTTGAACCCAAGACATGATTTGAACTGAAGTTGTATCCATGTTAAGTGCCTGTGAAATTTCGTCCCAGCATATGTACTTGCACTTGCTCATCTGAGCTTTGTAAGACACCTCTAGAGCTTGTAGCATTGCAGTGTCTAATGAAACTCCCCACAAGATGGGTCTCACCCCAAAGTTAAGCCACAGCCTGTGGAGCTTGGTGAACACAAGTGGTGCAACAGGGCTGAGGTGCTCCAAAATCAACTTCATCAGCCAGATTCGAATTTGATGTGAAGATGGAGGGTGATAGAATAATTTCCCTGGGATACTTTTTCTGCTTTGTTGTGTTTACCCACACCTTGTTTTTCTCCTCAGGGAGCACACGTTAACAACAATTCCAGTTTGTATTTATAACAGGTCTGTTTTTCTTGTTTCTTCGCTGATGGCTTTGCATTGTTGGCACCATTCAGAGTATAGGATTTAGCAAAACTTTAGCTTCAAACTTGGCTGTGAAGAAGAAAGATCTTCACAGTCTTGACATGCCTCTGCTGAGTGCTGCATGCACAGAGCCATCTGGGGTGCTGCCCAGGCTGTGCAAGCAAAGGCGGTCTTCTCAAGGGAGCTGTGAGGATTTCAGGTGCTAGAGAAACCTCTTCAAAGTGAAGGGATAATGTTTGATCTTGTCTTCTAAGTAGGAAGCTGGTGATCGTACCGGAGTCCTTCCTGTCCTGGGCAGGTGTGGTATTGAAGGTGAAATAGGTTCATAGGGACTGATGTCCTGGGCACCACCAGCTCTCTGATTTTTGACAGTGGGGAGGAAGAAACTGGAAAAGGGTGAATGTGAGCAGTGCAAAAGTCATGATGTATTAATTTGGGGCCACACTGGACACTTCTTAGGACTTTTGCAGTCCTATTCAAAATGGGGTGTTCAAGTGCTATTGCGTATGTCACTTCTCAGCTTCTTCTTTGGATGGTATCATTTTTCATAAAGCATCAACAGGAATGTCAGTCCATACAGAAAGTGTTGTCAAGACAGCCAGCATTTCATAAACCTTCAGAGTGCCACCCTCTTCAGCTTGTCCCTTTCTTAAATACTTGAGTCTTTTATCCAAAAGAACCCCAGTTGACTGCTGACTCAAAATTAATCCAGTTCATCCAAAATTGTCACCCCATCAAAGTTTAAAAGTGTCATTAAATTCTAGGGATTTCATAACCCTGGGGAGAGGTAGCGCTGCATGTATCAGGGCTGACACATTTTGGCTTTCAAATATGTCCTTTTGAAAATCTAAGAGATGCTGCCATAATCATGTCAGAAGTATATTTTGTGTGCAACAGAAACCTCTGTGTTTTCCCTCTGGCTGCAGGGTGGCTGCAAGCCTCTGACCAATTCTGTTCTCCTTTTATTTGAGGATACCTTGGGAAGCCTTTTGTTCTGTTTCATCAAACCAGAGTTGCACAAACATTACTCCCAGTAACTCTTCTCTGCCTGGAAGATTTTATCTTTGTGCCAAAGGTGCCTACAAAAGCCTTAACAGATGCTGGTATCTTGTTATGCTGCATAATGCAGCAAATAATAATGCTTTCATCTGGTCTCATGCAGTCTAAACAGGAAAGATACCCTTCTGCCTCTTATCTGAAACAGGGACTGGGCACAGGGAGTGTGAGATTAGCCCGAGGCTATGAAAAAGCCAAGAACCCAGTACAGATAAATGAGACCAATGCCTTGGCACATCTCATAGCTAACTAAGGACAAAAAGACTATAAATACCTAATCATTGAATGATGGTGTTTCCTGGACCTGCCTGAAACCAGAATATGCAAAGAACACATGCATATATCAGGATTTTTTTTTAATTAGTTTTACTTCAGAAATTTGGTCTAGCTTTTGGATAGAGGCTTTAATTTGTTTTTGAACTCAATTCCAGGGATTGCCAGGAAAAGCAGTTCAGTTTCATTTTCCTTGAAGTCAACAGAACTACTCTCTTCAAAAGCAGAAACAGGCCCCAAATTAACAGCAGTTGTGCAGCTCATTTGCTACATTCCCTAACTGAAATCAGGATTGTTAATGCACTTCCATTGAGGGCTTGGAACACCATTATTGCTTAATTTCCAGCGTTCAGTCCTGTTGGGAGGATAACTTAACACCAGTTATTAGACAGCAAATGAAATGAAAGTCTGATTTTCAAAAATCATGACTAATTTCTGACATAGTTTTCAACTCTTCCCTTATAAGAAATACTGTCTTTCATGTAGTTTCCTTTATAATGATTTAATCTGCAGAGATATTTAATGTATTCTCTTT
>JBCJKH010051702.1:8169-25387 GCA_039877255.1 Loriculus beryllinus
GTCACAATACCTGTCTAAAGACAACAAGAGAAGGCAGTGAGTAAACTATCATATTCTAGACCAGACAGCTCTGTGCCAGGTGAAATATTTCAAACTCTTCCTGACACGAAATGTCACAACTGATGTAAGTTTAAGCGGCCTTGGATGTGCTCATGTTGTATACCCAGGTTCTGCCAAATATACTGCGGTCCTTACAGACAGAGTAAAAAAGAAACAAACTTCTGTGCATGCAGAAGTAGCCAAGAGCAGGAAATGAGTTTCCCATCTGTGCAGATGGAGGCTGAAGTACCTGGAAAAGGTGTCACAAGGACTCTCATTCATGCACACACTTTTACCCAGTGCAGTTCCTGGTGGGAAGGTGTATGAGTTGGGGTCCTGAACAATGGATTCAGACCCCAGTTTGCCAGGAAGGGACAAAAGAACCCAAGGAGTGACAGCCTCCTGGTTGTGGCACAGGCTAAATTTGGTCTTGAACTGCTTAGATCAAACATCTAACTTTCACAAGGCTAAAATTTTTCCACCTGCACCCCATTCATAGGGAAGGCAACTAATGAGGAGGATACATTTGGCAGCTGGTCTGAAGGGAAAGGGAAGGTGAGAACAGCTCTCATTCACTGTAGAGCAGGCAAGGGCTGCTGGGGTGCTTTATTTGGACTGGCATTAGTCGGATAAAGACCAAGTGCCAATGGCATGTGAATGGGTGTTTGACTGCTCAGGCAATATTTAACTGTATGACATCTTAAAAGCCTGTTCAGCAGCTATTTGTAACCGAGCCAGCCTTGCTCTGAATAGGCTGACAGCTCCTCTGTATTATGCTTTTTAAACCAGGTTGAACCTAAATCCTCCAGAAGCAGCACAAGACATGATTAAAAATACCAGTGATTCCCTTTGGAAATCTAGCTCTTAGCCCCTTCTGTGCCTCAGTTTCCCCCCTGTAAAACAGAATATAACACAGCTGTCTTTTTCTATGCCTCCGTTTATAAAGTGCATAAACATAGGTCAAAGTATCCTTGACAAGGCAGAATCAAAACATTTAGTAGAATGCAGCCTTGACCTCTGTGGCTCTGTAACCATGCAGATACCCCTTGCTATTGACTGCTTGCACTTAAAGCTGCCAACTGCTCCTCTACAGAGCAGTAATGTGAGGTCCAACTCTGCCTGCCCTCCTGTACCCAGCCACTCTGGCTTACCTGGAGCAGGGAGGATGGCGAGTTCACAAGCCTGCAGGATACTCTGCAGGCACTTGATTGAGGGTGCCAATCCCTGCCAAGCATTCTACTCATCTCACATCAGTTAGTTTGTGAATTAGCTTTCAGCTGCTTTGCTCTCCAAACGTCTGCAGCTGCAATCCCCCACCTGCACATGAGCTCATTGGCTGCCTGGTCTCCCACCTTACTGCCTGCTGCATGAAGCGATCAGGATCCACTGCTGAAAACGTTGTCAGGACCGTCCCTGTAGGCACCCCCTCCTCCAGCCTGATTAGCTTGTGGTTTGTTGGGAAATACGGTGCTTCGTTGACATCTGTGACTGAAATGGTGACTCCTGCGGTTGACTGGAAGGACATCTGGATGCCACTGGCCAAGGGAGCTTGGTTTGATACCATCACTGTCAGCATGAAAGCTCTGTTCATCTCGTAATCGACTGCCTAAAACAAACAAACAAGCAAGCATAGCGCCAAGCACAGAATAAATTCTACTTTCTGGCTGAAAGCTGCAAGATTTAGAAAGCAGATGATATCAAAGTCACTGCCCCAACTTGTTTCCTCCTGTGAGCTCAGTTTGTTTGAAGGTGTAAATCCATACCAGCTTCAATCCACTGGCCTTCCAGTATTTGGGTCAAATAGTTAAAAAACCCCACAAAATAAACATTGCAAACAGCAGGGGGGATTTGCCCTCTGTTTTGTTCCAGTGCTAAGTGATTTCCAAAAAGAACTGTGTTAGCTGAGCAGTGAATGAACAAATCCACCAAGTGCTGCTCTAAATGCAACAGGCAGAGCCTGTTAAGAGGGACTGGACAGGTACTTAACAATGCTATTAGCATTTAAAGCTGCTGACTAAGTAACTGTGACAGTCTATGAGGACTCATGAGCTTGAAGTGCTCTTCATTCTTCCTCTTAAGTGAGTTTATAAGCAAAGGTGGAGCTGCAGTGAAGAAGGCCTGGTCTGGTTTAATCAGGCCATCCTTCCACTGAGACTTCTTGTCCTCTTGCAAGACACCTTGTGATCTCCTGAGGCTGCCTGCACACTCCTACAGATGTGATTTGCTGCTGCGTGGCCACGGGTCTCCTCTCAACAGAAACATAAAGACGATGTGTCTCAGGAGCCAGAAGGAGTGAAAAGCCTTTGCTGGCACAACTGACTGAACCACAGTATAATAATAATTTCTAAACCATCCCACTAATTACTATGAGGGAAGTCACTAATCATCTGCCAGGGAGGCTTGAGTTATGCAGGATCACCCCTCTGCTTGTTAAAAAGTGCTTTGCCATGATTTATAAATGTAGAAGTGTAACCATTCTCCCTAATTCTTTCTGCAGTGCTGAGTCTGCAAAGTGGACTCTTTCTGGTGTAAAATAGCACAGTCACATTGATTTCAGTAGAGCTGTACTGATTTACATCAGCAAGATCTGGGTTCTGTGTTCTGTTTAAACCCCAGTATTGTCAGGAGAGAAATCAAATCATAGGAGGCTACATGAGAGAAACAAATTTCAGAGGCAAAACATAAAACATTGGAATCTCTATTCGACTGAAGTGCAAATGTTCCTATTGCTAGATGGTTTCCTGACAAGCAGGGCCAACATTTAATAAATAAAAGGAAGCATGAAGATTCCCAGTACACCCACCAGCACTGACTCATAGACTTGTCCTGCATTCAAACAAGATGAATGGTAAAGGATCCCATTTAAACCTTATTCAAGGCTTTGAAACAACTTGACTAATGCATTTCCTCAATTTCTTTCACAACCCTGTAATTTATATTTCTCTAGTCTTATTTATCTATTTCTTTTTTGTGCTGGCCTGTTTGCTAACCTTGCTGGCATGTGGTAGCAGTGTCCACGGCACTTCAGTCTGCAAGAGAGAGACCATCTGCCTCCTGTTCCATGTCCGAGTCCTCTTTCACATACTTTGTGGTCAAAAATACAAGGTAAAATCAAGAGTTTGTGCCTTCACGGCAGTGTTTGTGCTATTGTCCCTAGTGGGACAGAAGCCCCTTGCAGCCAGACGCAGTCCAGCCCTAAGCAGAACTTCTTTTGCACCATTACAAGCAATTTCTACCACAACAGTCCATACTTCTGCTCCCTAAAACCGCCTCCCTAATGGCGCACAGAGCACTCTATGCTCTTCAAACTGCGCTAACCCTTCCATTTTAATGCATCTCACTGAAAATGCTACATAGCCATCAGTTCATGGTTTTTGGGACATGGTTTAGTGGTGGACTTGGCAGTGCTGGGTTAACAGCTGGACTTGATGATGTTCTAACCTAAACAATTCTATGATTCTATGACAGCAGAATCCTAAGAAAACCCATAGAGCCACTACATCTGAGACAAGGAGGTGCTGGGCTCTTGCCTGCTTTTCAAATTGTATGCTCAAGAACTATGTAACATGAAATTAAAAAGTAGCACCTTTGCAGATACCCCTTGATGGGTGTTCAGTGTCTGATCTGGCCCTACTGTTCTGAAACATCCCCTTGGAGATGCTGCACATCCTCCTCCTTCAATAGCGCCTCTGACCTGGCTGCAGCAGAGTGAAGCCGCATGTCCTCCTTTTCTCAAGGTATTTTTAACTAAAGTGAACAAATTTTTCTTATGTTATTGTTGAGGCAAATAATAACTGAAACCTTGGAAGCATCTCCATTATAAATTCAGAGCTCTGATCCATGCAGAGTTTATAATACCATTTTACTTAGCTGGCTGCCACAGAGCAACCACTGCTGCTCTGGGAGATTGTCTTCAGACTCTGCGGTGTCTCATCTGAGGGGAAAGTTTCTCTCTTCCCTTGATTGAAGCTTTCTTTGAAGATCAGGGTCTTGCACAGTTATGAAAATGGTTTGGAAAGGCACGAACAGAAGGAAATGTTACACTTTTGGTGATTGGACTGGCTCTGGGGTTTTGCTGAGTGTGGCTACAAAAATGCCCTGCCTGCCAAGAGCATCATCTGAACTCCAAGAGGTTTCTTGGTTTGGAAGCATTTTTAGCCCTCCATTTCTGACCCCCAAACTACTGGTGAAGGGGTGGGATTCTTCACAAAACATCCTTCTCTGCACTGTTTCTGTGACTGCCATAGCCCAGATGCAAACCCATTTGCTTGTAGCAGTGGGGAGTTACGTATGAGCAGCTTCAAAGAGCCACATAAAAATCCACCCACGTAGGTTCTGTAAATAAAAGATTCATTACTTGACTTAATTTTTTACCTGGGTTTTCAACCTACATCAGTGATCAAACCAGCAAGAGGCTGCTCCAACACCATGAAGAACAAGCTCTGATCGGCCACCCAGTCTGACGTGCATACATTCCCCAAATCTTTAAGCATATTCACTTATTAACAGAGAACAAAATATTTCAAAGAAGAAGGTGGAATCCTAAGAGTCTTCCCTTCTTCACCACGAAAATTTAATCACAAGCAGTTTCACTCATTCTCCTTGCTGAAAATACACCAAAAAGCCTCCTGGGTTGATAAGGGTAGGAAACTCCGGGTGCCCAGGAGGATCAGGTGAGGATATATAGTGAAGACATTTAATGCAATTTCAAGCTTTGAGCTCAGCTTGACAACGGTGGATTTTCCTATGGTTCTCCGCATTGTGATCACGGTGGGTTACACAGCAGTGGAAAGGCAACCCCAGCATCAGTGGTGTCTTGGCAAATCCTTTGGGCTTTTTTCCTGCAAGTTCTGAATAAGGGATGGCTCATTATGCAGAAATCCTTGTGTAGTAGTGATGATCATGTAAATCCCCTCTTGTTCACTCTGATCTGCCTTTAAACTACAGCCCTGACACTTTACTAGATTAAGGGGCCCTCCCCTGCTCCCAATGAAAACATTGCACTTCAATTTCAGACTGGTTGCTGATGTCTGTGGAAGTTAAATTCTTGCATTTTACTTTGTTGATTGTTTTCTGTTGAAGCAGAATATATATATATATATATATATGGATATATGTACACTTATATGCGTGTATGCATCCATATACATGGGTGTCCAGGACCACTGCTAAGCTTGAAGAGGTTTTGTAACCTTGCACCAGGTAAGGCTGTCAACTATCATTACAGAGCAATAAAGAGTGGCAAATAAAAGGATCCTGCTGAAATACCATCTAGCAGGTAAGATGATGTCTCCTTTAAAGTTTCAGCAAAGTGGCATCTGAAGACACACACACATAGCTTGGGGGTCAGAGAACAGGACAAGCTCACACGTTCCTACCAGCGTAACCTCACTGGCATTTCACTGATGTCATTTTTCCTAATACCCAAGCTATGTATATTAAGAATGACTGCCAGTTATTAGCTACAAGGGAGTGTGGCTCTTTTTTTGCACCACAGAGCTCTTTTTAAATCACATCGCTCTTTAAACATTAGTGTTTCATCCTCTGTTGTTGATTTAAACTCTGTGTTAGAGAAGGCCAGACTTATCACAAGATCCAGGCTTTGTGCATCACAACATGCATTATGCTTTTCAGATGCAGTGCACAGTGCGTGTCGTGCGAGCTCTTACAGACCCCAGCAGCCTATTTGTGGTGCCCTTGCTTTTTTGGTAGTCAGAGGGAGCATCCACAGGCATCTTATCTGGGAAGAGATTCAGTGAACTCTGAATGGATCTGGTTATGTTCTGGCTGTGTTCAGTGACTGCAAAAACATTCACTGCCTGAGTTGCTGACCTCAGTAGCTGAAAGGGAGGAGAATGCTCAGATAAGGATAAAGTCATGTTCTTTGGAGGCAAGGAGGGAAACAGAATTTGATACTTGCTGCAGGTATCTTGAAGGCTCAAGCTCTCCTAATGCTGAAAGCAATAGATGGAGGAAAGAAGGGATGATGGATATTTAACAGTCTTATTTCACAGTCTTTCAACAAGATCCCTGCTGATCTAGGGAATGGATTTCACTTGTGAGGAGCTATTCTGAGCTGAGGATCTGCCCCACACTGTGTGTTTATCACTTGATACTAGGAAAATTTCTCCAAGATTTTTCTGCCAAGCAGCTCAATTGGAGGAAAATCTCCCCTTTCTTTCTGTTGCCAGGAAATGAATTCCTCCCACAATCTCTCCGGCCCTCCCTGGTTTCACAGAGGATCACTTGACTGATCCCCTGCTGTGAAACAATACGCCCTGATTCACAGCTAATGGGGAGTTTTCTGACTCAAGAAGGAGAACGTGCAGCCTCTGCCCTAACCTCATCAGGCAGGGCAGGGCAGCACAGATCAGGAGCCATTCTCTCTTGCAGTGCTCAAAAAGCTAAGGAGGAGCAGGACACAGAGGTCAGGCCCAGAGGCTGGGAAGAGCCTTCAGCTTCATGAAAGCTTAGGGTGAGAGCTGGGCTGAGTTAGGAAACCCAGAACCAGCAGCATATGCTTGAAGTAAAAGTATTCAGGACTACTTCATGGGGAGAGATGGGAAACAACAGATTTGAGCACTTGCATTTCCAGGGTAGAGAAGCCATGAAATAACTGCAGGCTTCTGGCAATTCCTGTAGCCTTAGGTAGCCTAGAGGAATCCAGACAAATCTGGATTTCCTTTGTTGTCCCCCTTACCTTCACAACAGTTACCATGCCTTCGTTGGTGACCGGATCTGTCCGAATAGTGAAATGGCCCGAGGGGTCTCCGCTGATGATGCGGTAGATGGCATTCCAGTTAGGGGAGTGAGGCTGGTCCCGGTCCATCACTGTCAGATTTGCCACCACCACCTCCACTCTGTTCTCAGGAACTTCTCCTGAATACTGCAAACAAAAGACAGGAGCTGTCATGATGGGAGCTTCACTCACAGCTACCTCTCCTCTCCTCTACTCAGCACGCTGACTGGGAAATCAGTCTCATGAAGAGGACCAATGGGATCCACACACCCCTTTCTCACATCAGGTTTTCCTATTTTTTCCAAAGCATTCGAAGCTTAGTTTCACCTCTTCGCCCCAGGAGGAGAAACCTCTATCACCAAACCATTGCCCAAGATTGAGCAAATGCTTGAAATAAATGAACAAAAAATGCCTTTGTTGTTCAGTTCCAGCAATCAGACAGTTAATTGTCAACAGCATATAAAAATGGCAGGCTAAAATGTGCATTTTCAAGGATGACTATGTCCCTTTAACCTGAGGTATTTTGCCTCACTCAGATTTCATTGATGGCATTTTATTGCTTTTCAGTGATTTTACTTTATTTCCTTTCTTTCTTGCCCTTGATTTGATTTTGTCTCATTATTCGAAGTGTTTCTTGGGATTTTGCCACAGCCTTTCCTGGTGCTTAATTCTCTCATTTAGCACTGATTTTCATGGAGCATGTCCTGCTCAGGCGTATCCTGATGCATTAGCTGCATTCCCCTGCTTTCCAGCCCTTGATTTATCGTATGGCTGATCAGGGATCCTGGCCTGTGAATATTTCCAGTGTTTGCGGCTGCCAGTAAGACACATTCCCAAATTTTCAACTGTTCTCATCTCTCAGCATCGCCTATTAGCAGCACTTGTGAATGAACACTCTGATTGACATATGGCAAATTCAACACTGGGGAAATGATGGGAGCGGCTGGCTCTGAGTCTGCAACTGAAATCCTGGCCCCAAACTGCAGGAGCAGAGCGCTCCTGGAAACCTGGCCTTTGGTGTGCACAAATGCCAGGTTATGTAAATGATAATAAATCATTCCTTTGTTAGCACAAGACTCCCTTTCCACTTGTACCCCATACCCATCCACTGGAGTCCTTCAGTTATGTGTGCTTATATTTAGTATATATTATTCTACCACTGACAGCAAAAATATTAAATCTGCCTCATGTTAATGGAGATTTAAATTTGCCCTTTAGTGGTATCCTGAGTGGCATTTTGCCCTCTCTTCTGTTATGCACCTGTCCTAAACAAGTTTTCATTAGTGAACGCAGATGGCATCTTTTTCCAGCCATGCTGAGTGGTGGGCAAGAACAGTGGGAAGCTGCAGGATAATTCTAATTCCAGTACACACTACAGCTCTTCTTTTTATTTCCCATGATTTCACTCATTTTCACCCATTTTCTTGCTCAATTTGGAATCTCTGTGGCACACAGCTAAAGCAGGGAAAATATCATATGGAAATTCATCAAAAGCCTCTTGAAAAATCCATTAGATTATGTCATATGTACACTCCTATTACCAATCTTGTCTGAAACCTGCTCCAAAGAACTGAAGGAGATTAGTTAAGCAGGATTGTCTCTTACTAAATCCCCACTAGTTATTGCCATTACATTAAATTAATGTCATATAGCATGCCTGGATTGACAAGCTGATGAGCCCCTGTCTCTTTTAGGAGGTGGCTGCACTACTAACATCAAGCTATTGTGCTGTAATTTCAAAGGTGTTAAGTGCTATGTGCCAACGTCTCAGATCTTTGGCCTAGAACCACATTTCTTTGCCCGTTACTACTAAGCTTATGCCTTGCAGACCCAAACAGAATTAACTCATCAAGAAAAAGCTATCAGTTGTATTTAAGACACTGGATAGAGCCAGTCCTACAGGTCATAACCCAAGACAGTTTACAAGACGTTTTTAAAAGGTATGTCAAAAATTATAATACACAAGCACATCTCAATATAAAGCCTGGAGAAAGATCCCAACAGCATATAAAGCTTTTTTATCAGTGTGAAACCCGCAGTGCTTGGCATATACTGAGCAATCCAAGATGCCTATTAGGTATAGTTAGGGAATGGTCAGTCCTATGCAGCACTGAGGGTGGATATTGTCTATTAATTGCACTTATAAAGACAAATATTTTCCTGATGAGAACAGATTACCTTCACTGGAATCAAAGGAGCCATCCAAACCTCTTCAAATTAAAAAGATCTTGATGAGATACACCATGAAGAACAATTTTCATCAGCTACTGGGAATCCAAACTGGAGCCTGCCTTTACTCTCTCTAACATTCCCCCACTATCATTATTATAAGTAAATGCTGTAATGTGTGTTGTCCGTAAGTGTCTTTACCTTTAATAAAAATTAACTAATGACATTAAATTACATCTACTAAAGGAAGGATGGCAGCTCAAAGCTACCCACACTTCTTTAATGTCATTCCCTCCCTACCCAGGAGTAATTTAGGATAATGAACAATGGCATCTTTCACAACGCTGCTTTCCATTCCCTGTGCTGCAAGTTCTCTTTCATAAGATTACAATTGATTTTGAAATAAAGAGAAGCATACCTATCTAAACAAGGTAAAACAATGGGCAAAGGAGGAGCTGCGGGAGTAAACGTAAGATGGATAAAGCAGTGCTTGACCTACACCTGCAGCATTTACTCATATTCCCTTGTATTTCACTTAGCTTCATTTTCAATTGTTGCATTTGAAGACCTTAATTTCCAGAGTGCCTTTTAAAGACGATTCACAGGGATTTCTACAGCTGATCATTACACGCTTCACCTCCCTTCTCAGACAAGGATTTGTTTTAAACCTGGCATGTTCCTAAATCCTTAAATTCCATAGGGTCTTTTTCCTTCCCCTCTGTCATGGTTTAAGCCCAGCTGTTAACTCAGAACCATGCAGCCGCTCACTCACTTTGCCTTTCTTTCCCCTGACTCCAGGAGAGATGGGGAGGAGAATCAAATGAATGTAAATCCCATGGGTTAAGATAAGAACAGTCCAGTAACTAAGGTATAACACAAACCACTACTGCTGCCACCAATAATAATAATGATAAGGGAAATAACAAGTGGAGAGAATATAAAACTAAAAGGGGAAAAGAAAACAATACAACCAAGTGATGCTCACCACCCTCCGACTGATCCCCAGCCTGACCTGAGCAGAGATCTGGGCCTTCTGGGTAACTCCCCCCAGTTTCTATACTGGGCATGACATGCTGTGGTATGGAATACCTCGTTGGCTAGTTTGGGTCAGGTGTCCTTTCTCTGCTCCCTCCCAGCTTTTCATGCCCCTCCACTGGCAGAGCATGAGACTGAAAAGTCTTTGATCGAAGTAAGCATTACTTAGCAATAACTAAAAACATCACTGTGTTAACAGCATTGTTTTCATATTAAAGTTGAAACTAGAGCACTGCACCAGCTACAAAGAGGATAAAAAAGACTGCTACAGCTGAACCCAGGACACTCCCATATGAGACCTCCCATAAGAGCCTGTGCTGGCATATGTCCTTCTCTCATTCCTCTGCAGCTGGCCTTTCTGAAGTCATGTCTTGCTGGAAAGGTAATAATTCATTCTGACTTTTGGGTTGAATCAGATTATACTAAAATTGGTTAAGCCCAGAGTTTTCTTTCATCTCACTTGGTACCTGACAGCATATAAACATGCAGACAAATATCACTCTAGAGGAGAAAGGGATTGATGTAGGGGACAAATGATGAATTCACACAATGGCCTGACTTTGTGCAATAAATCTGAAGTCTGGGCGGTGAAGCCATACACAGCAGAGTAAAACCAATTAGCTCACTGCACCCACTCCTAGGGAGGTGTGGCATGGAGATGGATGAATACAAAGATAATTAACCAGGCTTCCTTCTAAAGGGAATTCTTTTTTTTTCCAATATTCTTGCTTTTTTTCTATCTGGTTTTGCTAAAAAGCTGTGAAAGCATAGACTTCATCACATGAGCATCTGCAGGAAAGATTTTTGTGCTGTCTCCAAGAATTGCTACTGATGACACAACCTTGTTACAAGCAGAAGTGGTTTATGAAGGCTGAATTGCCTAGAGAAATAGTGGTTTATGACCTATAGCTATGGATTAATGCAGAAGAATAAGGGCATCTCAGTCCTCTTATTAGACTTTAAGCCCTTACCTTGACAGCTATGATTGCTGCAAAGTGCCATATCTTCTCTCTAGGTCCCCTAAGTTGAAAGAAACTGAAATGAGAGCACACGTGAGCACATGGCATGAGATGTCCCATCTCCAACTGCTTTCTGCAGCCAGGCCACCCTGTTATGCAGCAAGCTCTGGATATGAGGTGAGGTGCAGCTGGGGAATCCAGCAAACAGTGCGAGTAGGCACAAGTATGCTTACAGGGCATACTCCTGCTATCCAAGTGCTGGCATGTGAGCCAACTGCTTACTTTTCCTGCATGATATTTAACAAAGACACTTGAATAGCAGGGAAATTAATAAACTGCAGTCTGGTTGCTGCAATCTGTGTAAAATGGGGGAAAAAAAAGATTAAATTCTCCTAATAAATCATTAATTGTGATGGGCCTGCCCAGCCGCAGCACGGAAACAAGCAAATGCCATCCTAATTGATTGCTTCTTATTCCATCTTTATAGGCCTGCATTTTTTATTGTGGGGGCTGAATAAGCCCAGAGGTGTAAAAAACCTCTAGATTGTACTCTGTGTATCTGCCAACTTGATATTTAGATCAATAATCCTCCTCCCCCCAAATCCCCCCTACTCCTACTACTGGTAATTTAGCTTTTCTTCCTAGCAGACTAATTGCTGTTTTCTTAAGCCTTACTATCAATTCTCTGACCTTTAATTTCCAATATCATTTGCTGTATGGATGACTGTGCTAGGCTGCAAGTTATCCTACCCCTGTACACTGTATGGGTCAGACTTGGCCATCAGCTTCTGTGACAGTCAAATAGTGTCCTCCAGGTTCTCTCCTAGCTATTGTCATTGTGCAGTAGAAACCACAAGCTTGCTTGAATCTCCCCAAGGTCTGTATAAAGACAACCTATTTTGCAAATCAGATTTGAGATGCTCACCTCTTTATCACGTTTTATTAAAGAAATACTCACTCACTGAATGATCACAGAATCATAGAACGGTCTGGGTTGGAAGTGACCTTAAAGCTCACCCAGTCCCAACCCCTGCCACGGGCAGGGACACCTTCCACTAGAGCAGGTTGCTCCAAGCCCATGTCCAACCTGGCCTTGAACACTGCCAGGGATGGTGCAGCCACAGCTTCTCTGGACAGCCTGTGCCAGCGCCTCAGCACCCTCACAGTCCTTAGATAAAATGCTTATATTTAATCTAAGCCTACCAACTTTCAGATTATAGCCATTTCCCCTTGCCCTGTCCCTACATGCCCCTGTCAAAAGCCCCTCTTCAGGTTTCTTATCAGCCCCTTTAAGCACTAGAAGCTGCTCTAAGGTCTCCCCAGAGTCTTCCCCTCCCCAGGCTGAACAAGCCCAGCTCTCTCAGCCTGTCTTCATAGTAGATGATCACCACCTTGTAAGTACCAACAGGATCTAAGTACTTATTTTTAATGAGGTAGCCCATGGCATTACACCCTCAGCAACTCTTCTGTAAACCTTTTAGCTACTGGGTTTTTTTATCTCATGTCCCTGCTTCAACTTCACATTCACTTGGATGTACTCTACAGTGCAATCATGTATGCTTATCATACTTCAGACTAGTTATATGACATGTGGCAAATGCTTCCCAAAATGTTCTCTACTAAGTGTCCACTGCACTCTTGCCAGCTCACAGTTTTCCTCCACTGGTACGAGGCCCAGCTGTCACGGTGCTCACTCAGAAATGAATTGCTTGGGCTGCAGGCACCAACTCATTGCGGACAGGCAGGAGTCAGCCTTGCCCAGCTGAGTGAAGAAAAACACATGGCAATTAGCTCACCGACTTTTAAAGGATGCTTTGGAAGTCCTGCCTTCATCGTAAGTGGTTTGTGCGACTAAAATGCGTCACATACCTGCAAAGCAGTTCTCACAGCTCCATGATGTGGTGGAGCCGGTGCACCCACTTGTTTAGTGAAAGTGTCTACAGGAATGCTGGGTGATGCTCAGCATGGTCTCAATGTGCTGGTTCCACTTCTGCTGGATGAGTTTGAAAAACAACAGCAGGACCTGAAGCTTTTCACTTCTGAATCTGATCTTATGACAGGGTATAGAAAATCTCCATCACGTTCCTGCAGCTGACCACAGCCATTGGGCTTCATGCTGTGTCATGATTTGTGTTGCTATCTCAAAACCTCAAATAATGACTAGATTTGATTAAATTACCAGACATACTCTTTGAATATGAAGAAAAAACAGGAACAGAGGACAAGAAAACAAGAAAACAAGAGCAGAAGAAAACGGTCTGATTTCAAACTCTCTGGTGTGAGGAAGGAACATGCAGGTTTTGGCTCGGTTCAAAGACTCTTCGAGTACTTGCCAGGAGTTCAGAGACAAGTGCACACAATAGTAAAAGGGTATTAAAGGTATAAAAAGAAGTTTGCATGTCTGACAATGAGCAGTATTTGTTTTTCATTATTAGAAGTTACATTCTTGTGACAGCATGCAAAGATGCCACAGAACTCATGCCACAGGACACTATTCTGCTGCAAGATAATAATTGCCAGATAAATGTATCTATGAAATGAGGTTTGAACTTTGCATAGAATTTAGATATTTTATAAAAATGCATTACAGCACAAAGGAGCTTTTTAAAATGTTCATACGAAAGGTTTAAGAAGAGATTAAAATTATGCCCTTGAAAAAAAATACTCTACATTAACCCCATGTAGGAAAGTTGTACTTTATCTTCATTTTAAAGGCTATAAAGAACAACTTTAATCAACCTACTTGACTTTGGGGACCTGCACATTTCGCTGAAACTCATGAAATCTGGCATAGTGTGGTTCCCAGAACACAAAAGCTTTTAATCTGTAACCTGGCACTCTTGTACATTCAAATCCTGATACTATCTCCTTGTTAGGAACCAAAATTGTGAATTTATCCAAAATGGGATCTCATCTCGTCTAAATAATATGGCCTTTGCAACAGTGACCTTTAACAATGGTTATACTCAACAATAAAAGATTTTATGTCAGGAGCCAGTGGAAACAGTAGATGTTAAAATTCTGATCTGATAGCAAAGCCTTTTATTTTCCAGTTTTAGACAAGAATCCTTTGAACATTTCATTTGCTCTCTTGTCTAACACACCTTTGTTTCTTGCCTTCAGAATGAACAGCAGGAAAAGGTAGCTGATAACTTTCTGCAGACTACTGGATTGTCATGTGTAATTAGTAATGCTATTGTTTAAATTGAGGCATAGATTTTAAAACAGCTGGAACTGCCTGCAAAGGCTCATTTTTAATAATATACATATATTTATACAACAAACCAGTTTTGCACAGATACATGATCACTTTACAGTGGCTGACAGCCCTTTACAGGGGCTTTACAGCTGACAGCCTTTACAGCCCTTTACAGGGGCTGACAGCCTCTTCAGCTGCAGAGCTAAAGGCTAAGGGACTTGCCCACGTAGTTGTAGAACTGGGGTTGGAACCATGTCCTGCCCTTTGCTGTCTGTTTTGGGGCAGGATCCTGAAAACATCATTAGTTCATGTGCTACTTGATAAATCCATTAGGTCAGTCTGGATTGGTCTATTGATCTCCCTAGTGCATTGCCATGCAGCCCTGTGATCTCTGCTGAACTACTGAAATGGAAAAGGTCCCAGACAGGAATGCTGGCAGAGATCCATGCACTGGGGATGATGAGCATCATCACCAGCTCCTCTCCAAGCTCTGCACCATGTTGGTTTCAACTGGGGAACATGAACAGGTTTATACAGCTGGGGAAAAACAGGCCAAAAGAACTGGCTGTGAAGCTCCCAGCATCTCAAAGGCCAACTGTGGTTTAGATACATTGACTTTAAATTGCCAAAGCAGCGCTAGCATCTTGTGCATCCCCCAGCATGGCAGGAGGAGAGCTTTCCAACATGCAGACTGCCTTGTTCGCACTTACTCTCCAAAATAACCACCTTCCTTAAAAATGGATGAAATTTATTTGATGGCATGTCAAGCCTCATATTTCTTTCTCCATCCTCACACTACAAAGTAGCAAATAACGCCCCTGTTTTCAACAAAACTCTGAAAACAGTTTTCCTCATTTACATGTAAACCAGACTGACAAAAACTGTTCGACAGAGTTCAGCTCCTAAGCGAGCAAAACACACTTCACAGCTTTGACTCTGTATTTCTTCGTGAAATGTGTATAGAAGAGGATGTTTTAATTCAGGCACCTGTAATAACATTTCATAAAGAAGGGCCTTAAGCTGATAATTCTGGTTTAGGATTTTCTTATTAACTGCCCACTCCTCATAATGAGTTTTTAATTTTATTTTTTTTTTTTCCTAGATTTTAAGGCATATAAAAGCTGTTTGTGTGCCTTTAGGATCTGAAGACACTTACTTGGGAAAGGGGGAATTTTAAGAGGACTGAAACTGAATTTTTTATGTATGCTATAATCCTGGTATTAAGAATTTTAACAAGCTTCCCATGAAGCACAGCTCAGCCAGTATGCACACTGACTCCTGCTCGAACCTCTGCCCTGCAACTGAAATCTCTGTTGTTTCCAGATTAGTCTCAGAATTAGCACACAAGGGGATTTTTTTCTTTATGACTAGATTTGAACACCATAATCAGGTGCTGAAAACCCCTCAGGGTTTGGTCATAAACAGGGTTATTGTTTATATTGACTAGACCGAGCATCTTTGTAGGAGAAAGTCACTGAAGCATGTTTTATTCTAGAAGCGCTGCTGCCATGGTTTAAAGATGGGATTTTCTGAGCTGGTGCCTTGACGGTCAATTTCCATCTCCTTACTGCTATATAAAATGTAATGGTAATGTTCATTGGTGGGGTGAGAGCAAAGGAAGATCTGTGCTCCCACCTGCACCCCTGCGCTGTGGTTTCTATGGGAAGGGAATAAGAAGTGCGGGACACATCTTCACATAGCAGGGGTTGCTGATGATTCAGCTGCAGCACTGCCCTTCCAACCCCACCTTCTGATGTACTCCCCAGAATCACAGAATTGTAGAATACTTTGGGTTGGAAGAGACCTTTAAAGGTCATCTAGTCATGAGGGACATCTTCAACTAGACCAAAATCTGGAACTACAGAAAAATGCATGCCTGCCTGCTTACAGTAATTTAGAGCACAGAATGAAGACTAAATTAAATGCTGTGCAATTCATCAGACTTTCCATGAGAGGCTTCTTGCTGAAATTCTGTTTACAGCAAGAAAGTCAAAGCATATGTAGCAGAGAAGAGAAATGCAGTGAGAAATGGGAGAATACTGGGTTAAAGTGAAAGAGTCCCTATATACTTGTAAGTTTAGGAAGGGAAACATTCTTATTCATTCTCTGTTATTTTTTGGCAATTAAAACATATTACTGCATTAAGCTGAATGGTTTGAAAAAATCTACCATACTCAAAATCCCTTTCAGAAACCTTTTAACCATTCTCTATGATTTTAGTTCTGGCAGTTTTCTGTGTTCTGACCCTTTCTTGTTCAATTGGGAAGTGCTACAACATCCTGGACAGTTTGAAATACTTGATAAGAGAAAACTCACAGCACTACCAAATCCTTTGCTAAATCTCTTCCCTCCCTCCCCTGCAGCATGTCACTAAAGATTTCACAAGTGAAATGTGCTTAATGAAATTCCAGATATATATCCTCTTAAAATGACATCCCCTGGAAGCAAATATTTTTAAGGCAACAGAATATTGAAGAATTAAAAACCTGCCGACCCAAGGAAGTTAGCCAACTTCAGAAGGGGATTTATTTCAGTACCTTCCTATAGTGGAATTACAAAATGCATTTAAATGTCTCAGCCTCACATCAGTGCCCAAGATGCTGTGTATTTTTACGATAATGAAATAATCGACTACAAATGCCTATTTGCCTGGGACATCTGGCAGATGTGGAGATGTACTTGCCAGGGTTGTGTGGATGTTCTGGATGGTGCCGGGTGCCCACAGTCAGGCAACTGAACTGGGCCCTCCAAGGCCAGGTCTGGCCTCAAGAGGAGAATTAGGATATTTAATACATATCCCAAAGTAGGAAGAAGCCCGTGATCTATACAAAATCATTAAAATTTGAGAGAAATGCTACAGGAGGATAAATGCTACATAAGATATGCTGGCATGGGTAGATACATGAGATACATGAGCATTAGTGTCTGATTTCTCCTTGAAATTTTATCTTGACTGACACACCAGGGGTTACGGGAATGGTGTCTAACACACACGCATGTATCAGGTAATAGAGACCGTAGTGGTCTCCATCACAGCACATCCCAGAATAGGAAGGGTATTTCTCTGTAGGTGTTCAG